>JAOUZG010047196.1:2198410-2210017 GCA_026289955.1 Argiope argentata
ATATATATATATAATGAAAGCGTGTGACGCAGCTCAAACGAAAATCACCTACCGAGAAAATGATAATAAAAAAAAGTTCATTTTCACTGAAAGAAATGCACACTATAATTTTCTTTTAATTCATCAATTTATTCACGAGTTTTACGTAGATGTAATATTATTTTATAAAAAGTTTTGTCAATAAAAGGGTAAGAAGTAACTTTTGTCAATAAATGGTAAAAGTATTTTAAGAAACCATTTGAGGATGAAGAAATAACTGAAAAATTATTCGTTCAATTATTGAATTTTCTCTTTTACAAAAAGGAATTACTGTAGAAATACAATTCAATAAAAATTTAAAAAGAAGTGAAGATATTTTTAGATGTGCAGACATTTGTTCGTATATAATTTTCAAAAAAAATTATATATTATTCGAAAGTGGAAAGATGTAATAACTTCAAAAAAGCTAGTTCCACCCTGCCGTTTGGGGCAAACCAAATGATCATCGTCGCCTTAGCATTTTGGAAAGAAACATGATTGGCAGTCATTCACTACTGTAAACCCTTTGATAAGAGGTATTTATTGCTATCGGTAGGGAGATAGCAAATCCCTCACTAATACTTCATCTTCAAGCGAAGTGAAACTAACCACCATATCGGAAGCTTCTCATCTCCATTTTTGATGTGCCCTCTGTTGAAGGAGAGAAGGACAGAATTAAAAAAAAAATTACGTGAGTAAAAATTCTGTTTGATTTCAGCTTGTCAGGTATACGTTAAGCTTTGGGTATAAACCGAATGAAAATTTTTACAGTTTTTATGATTTGATATAAATTAAGTGTTGCATTCAGAAGATAAAGGGTACAAAAAGCCGTTTTTTATTTGTATCTGTATTAAAAGATTTCTAGAAGAAACTGCAATTAAATCTTGTTGAAAATGTCCATTCTTCCACCTAGAAAGAATATTTGGCCACATTGGTCTGGTGGTAAGGTTTCAGGTTCAAGGCCCGATTCCCCCGAAGAACTGTCGCGTCAGCAGGTCTGGTGAAAGCTAAACGTCCTCCCGCTGGTGTGGTGTGGTTTGTGCGGAGAGGGTCAAATGTCATTTTCGTCATCTGACCACGGCTCAAAATTACGAGGTCCGTCCCAAAATGGTCCTAATATGTTGCGTTAAAATGGGACTTTAATAAAACTAAACCAGAAAGAATTTTGAAAATTCGAACAAAGAGGAAAATACTTAGATAGTATAAAATTATATTTTCTAACAAAAAAGAATCCCTTTATTTTTCTTGTGAAACACCTGAGTTGGAATAAAGTCACTAAAACAATTATTAATCTTGAAACATATAATTTCGTTTTTCTGTATTACCGAATATTCGCATCTCATAAGAAGAGTTCGTCTCGCAAACGGTTTTCGAAAGTTTTTGTTTAATAAATTGTAGAACTTAGAATAGTTTCATGTTTGAACTGATGAAATTTTTTTAACGATTTCTCACTCTTTCCCTGAAGTATTACTTGAAATTTTGTACACTTATTTGTTTCTAATGCAGTAGATTATTTTAATATATTCAAAGCTGAATCATCAGTTAATTGATTAATTGAATTGAATATATTTTCCATATATATAATGCCCGTTGAGAGTGAATATCATAAAAATAGGTTCTAGTATTCCACATTAATTATGATTATAAATCGAAAATTAGCTATTCTAGGAGTACACAAATACTATACAATATTGTATGACATTGATCAATATTTTCTATAACATGGAACATTAATTAATATCATATAATATCGTAATATATGTACAGCAAGCTGTGTTATCTGGGAAAAGAAAAATATTTAAAAGGAAAGTTTTTACTTTTGAAAATATGATTTTAAAAACTGTTTAATAAAACTCATTATTCATCAACTTTATGATATTCCTAGAGAGCTTGTTTGTTACTTGACTTTAAATAATATATTAGAAACAATGAACTTCCCTCGAGAAATAGCGACTGGATTATTCGTTAGAATTTGGCTATTTGCAATGTTATCTATGCGTTAGAGCGCTACATATGCATGCCAGATCAGGTTTCGTCCTCTTCATTTGTCCGCGGTTCAAAATTAAAAGTGCTGTCGTCCCAAAATTGCCCTGTCAAAAATTGCCAAAATTGAATCCCAAAATTGTCCTAGTGTTGTTTTAAAACGGGACATTAATATGAACTACTCTAAAGCTAATGCTTACTCCTGTCTCAAATGTTCTAGCACTCCAGCATCTGCAAGTGAGCACTTTTGGATTTTAAATCTATCCAAATTCGAATTCAAGATGAGAAGTTTAAAAAATTGAAACGAAATGATCATGTTCTTACTTTCAATGGTATTTCCTTTTTCAAAGAGTTTTCCTTTCGGCCAAAATTCCATGTTCTTGCTTCTCTGCCGTAGTACTGACTTTCAGGCGAGACTATTCTGAACGCTGATATATTGGAGCGACTGTGCTGAAATGGTGTTAAATCCAATGTATGAAAATCCTGAAAAGAAAAAAAAATGAATACTTTAACTATGGAATAATTAGATAAAAGGAACTAAAACTTCTATTAAAAGGTCTGCATTTTATCAGTATACTTTTAATACTAAAAAGTTGAAAGTGCCCTAACATGCTCAATGAGACTTCAATCAAAGGAGAATGCTGGCCAGTCCCTGTAGTTTCAAAGGTTATTTTTTAAAATTTTCTGACTTCATGAAGCAAGTAGAATATATTTTGCAAAGACAGAAATGCATGCTTATAGAAAAATGAACTTTCTTTTAGCTGAACAGGACGTGTTTGTAGCTTAAACTACACAAGAGGTAACATTTTCTACTTCTAAAACGTGATAACCTTTACAAGTTGTGTTCAAACTTAAAAACAACGAGTAGGTTTACTTACTAAATTATATTACAAAGGAATATAATAGGAATACTAAAAAAATTCTTGAAATTCATAATTAAAGAAGTGGAATTTTTCAAAAATGTCACTTTTTATATAGTAGAAACAATTTTATAGCCATATACATAAACAGAACTTGAATAGTGAACAACAAAATTTCTATTGTACAAGTAAGTATTGTTTGAAGTAATTTAATTTTTTGCCCCCAGAAGGCAGCCCATACCCAGTTAAGGTACAATATTTGCAATATTTGCAATACAGTACAATATTTGCTTTAGTTTCGTTTTCTTTCGGATTATTGCATGTTACCATAAAATGTCATATGTCTTTAATAGACTCAGCTGTTACATCAAAATCCTGTAATGTTTTCTGTATGAAGCTTTTAACATATCACATTTTTATATAATACAATAAATATTTTATTTTTTTATCTATCATCGCAAATGGAATTTTGGTTGGTATTCGAATTTTTAATCCACCGTTTTTAAAATTTGTTTTAAATCAAAAAATTCCCAGATATTAATTTTGAATTTCGCTTAAAATTTTTTTTCTAAATTTGATAAATTCCAAAAAAATCAAATTGTTAATAAATCGAAAAAAATGAATTGATCACCCTCAAGGGTTTAGAACAGGCTTTATCGTTGTATGATGTTTGAAACTAATAAGAGCGCCTTTCTCATTTAACAACTTTATTAAAAGTTGCACATTTAACATTTTGATATTCAATTCATTTGGCTTTTACTTTTTCAAATATTAACGGGTTATACAACAGTTTTGACTTTTTATTTTGAAATTTCATGATTTTCTTTATTGTTTCAAAATTATTTTATTTTTATTTTTTCACCTTAACTCTCATAAAGATGATAAAAAATTGATTTGATGAACTGCAAAAAGAGGAATTTTTATTATGTATTCATAAATTTCTGAAATAAAATTTTAGAATTATTTTGTAGAATTCCTAAAAGTATAATGAGTTGCAAAAATTAAGGAATCGCACTCATTATCTTAAATAAAATAAAAAAAATAACGAATTCAGCTTACTTTTACAATAATACTTACTAAAGATGTTATCAGGTAATTGTGATATTCAGTAAGCATCCCTGCTTTCTGTGCCTATAAAATATGGAAGCAACTTATGTTATATATTAATTCAAAATCCACCAACGTAAAATAGTAGAGATGGCTCTGAAATGTATTCAGTTCATTACTTCTGACAAGACGTCCTTGATGCGTGAAGTTGGAACTTCCAGGACGATATTTGTCTCTCCTTTCTTCTTTACGTCCTTAAGAATTTTATTGTATTGAAAGTCAACTGTGAACTGCTGTAAAGATATTTTCACCTCCTTATTATTTCTCAGTTTCATCAACTCCTGCAGCTTCATCAGCTCTAAATGAAATAAAATAATGATGACCATTTTTTAAATATTATTCACCATTACATCAAAGACAATTTTATAATTTTCATCAGATTTTATAAGCGCTATAATAAGGCTTTAAAATATCGTGACACTAAAATAATAGTTTTCGGATACTTTTTTGCATTCATGAGCATTATTTTTAATACAAATTTTTATAAATATAGAATAACTATATTTCTTTATTATAATGAGATCATATTCATGGACATTTATAAATATTCAACTATTTTCTATTAAGAATTCATACATGTTCAACAACTCAACAAGCTTGAATTTCCGTACATAGTGATCGCGAAATACTTTTTCATAATATGCTAAATGGTGACTTAGCATGAATGGATTTCAGTTTGCTGATCCCATTTTTTGGTTTAAACCTCTCTGCACGTTCTAATTGTTAATTCCATATGGTGTTTATTCGCTTTAAATCGTATTACAATTTCACGAAATATTTTATCAGATGGTTATCGGTAATAGTCAACAAATTTTGAAATCTAATACCTTTAAATAGAATTATCTTTATTTAAAGGCATTAAGTGTAAATTTTCAGTTTATCTTTACAACAAATTTATCTTTCAACAAACAGCACAGGACGAAATAAAATTCTGGGCCACAATAGAAGAATGATTTATGTAACTCAAACTAATAAAAATTTTTAAGTAAATGTATTTGAGGAAGAAAATTTTAGAAATCAGCATCTGTACAGAAACAGTTTTAGCTAATAGTTTTATTTAATCTTTCAGATATGCGTGTAACAAAAGAATCATACACCAATGAAACGCAATTCAAAATGAGCCGAGTTTTTCATTTACTAGATAGAATCGAAGCTTTATTTTATCTTTCAATGAAAATGCAGAAAACAGCTATACTAAAAAAAATCTATCATAAAGCCAAGCTTTATATTTGTCTCAAAAATTTATTATCATTGTAAATATGGAGATATTTAGTACAGAGAAGGAAAAATGCTGTGAATAAAAGTTTACACAATAAAGAATAGAAACTGTAAATCAATATATGCCGAGAAATATCGTTTATATATGTCAGAGTGAAATAAAAGAGTAGAATGTAAATGGAAAAATTCGTTCTATCAGTAAAGGTACATATACTGACTATCCCAAAAATTGGAACAAACGTCTGTTTCCTTAAATATTGTAATTCAGCATATAATTCCAACTGTGAAGTTTTTTTCAATGAATTAGGTAACGAATGAAAAGATTTTGACTTCTGTTTCGATTAGTTATAAAAAGTTACAAATCTCACATTTTTACATGGCTCTGTAAAGAAAAAGTGCCAACCAATGAAATATTTTTCTTAAGTTCTAAAGGAACCTAGATTTTTATGTTTTATCTCCAAAATTTGCTGAAATAATAAAAAAATATATGCATGTCTATTAACCACTTTTCAATACCTCAGACGGGGATTTGAACGAATCTTTCATTTCTCTGATGTGAAGCTTGTTAAATAAATCCCTTTAAAACACTGCAGCTATAATTTTTCTCTCAATATTTAGGTACATGCGAAACGCTTATCATCAATAACACGACTCTGGTTTCTCTAATTCTTCGACAAAAACCTGCTACTTCTACAGGTGGTGAGCTATAAGCTGAAGATCCTAAGCGACTCCATGAATGAAAATTGAAATACGTGAAATAAGAATATCTAAGAGATCCTTATACAAGACAATATTTGCCCGTTTATCTGTCAAGGAAATCTGCATTCACACATCGTCTTATAAGGTGACAAGGAGCACCGTCTAATTACAGGCACATATGTGGAAATACTACCAAGGGGAATTCATTCATTAGTTGAGGCACAACATCTTTCAAAACTAATTAATTATATCGGCTATTATTCTGCATAATGCTATACAAAATGGGCCCAACAAACGAATTTCTGAAAACGTCATACTACACATTTCTAGAAATTCGCCATTAATAATAAATCTCTCATAAGAAGAGCGAATATTTATTGGAAAATTCCAGGAAATTTCTTTCGATTCAAGATTATTGGAGGATTATTGACATTGAATAAATTTGCACTTCTAAATTAAATGACTCCTTCTAAATTGTCAAAACCTTATATAATTTTACAAACAAGTAATATTAAAAATTTTAAGTTAATTCTTACTTTAGTCAACAACAAAAATTTTTTATTTTAGATTTTTTTAATTAAATAATTACAATTAGTATAAATAATTTATCAAATAATTATTGATTTTCGTAAGAATTGAACTCACTTTCTTCACATTCACTGGAAAAATACTGAAATCATCACATTTTATCGATTCAGTTACTGCCTGTTGATTTCAATTTTCAATACAAACTGCTAAATTTCTATTTAAGTATTAAAAATTAATTAAATTTAACTAAGGAATTAATATTTTTTAAAAAACTGTAATAACATCGAGTGTCATCCACTACGAGTTTAAAGAAAATATATTTGAACTTGAGTGGATGAATAAAAAGTATTTTATTAACAAATGAAAATTTGAACAAGATATATAAATATATATGAGAGTGTGAACTAATAGTAAGTATTGAATAAACGTATGTCTCATCAAATTTTACAAATCGGAATGAAGCGTGAAATATTGAAAATGCGAGGTTAAATGTAAGAAAAGCATTCTATGAATTGATATTTTTCCACTACTAAGGCCATATAAAAATCTAATTTTTTAATATTTTTTACCATCAACTTCTACAGTAGAAAAATGCTTTCTTACAGTTACTTACATTTAACTTTGAATTGAGCCTCGTTTTTGAAATCATATACCTTGGTGCAATATTTCGAAAAATGAAGGCTTGTTCAATTTTTTTGCCATATTTTGTACATGCGGAATGTATAGACATCACAGAAAATATTCAAAGATTTCTGAAGAAAGCTTTGGAGAAATCATCCTGTAGGAAAGATGCAATATCTACTGTACAAAAGCAAGAATAAAAACGATTCTATCACATTACTCATTTGATAACCTTGTCCAAATGGAATCTACAGTATGCATATTAAAATTGCAGAACGAAAAGTTTTACACGGCATGGAGGGTTTTCGCAGGTTTGGTGCAAATGGCTCTCTTTCTGAATTAGTATGATAGAAATAGGAAAGCACATAATTGTTGAAGTATACACTTGGGAGTATATCGGAGCCATTTTTCTCAATGTCAGGTTCTTTACACACCGTTCCCGATTCATGGAAAGTATATGTCAGGAATAATCTCTCGTAACGCTTGATGAAGTTCATCAAAGAAGTTTTATGAAGCAAATATCTGTGGTTGGAAAAACGTTTTATCGGTTACCTCTTTTGACATGACACGTGCTTTAGAGGCCCTCTCTTTTAGTCTTCAGATTCATGCGCGTTTCTTTTACCTTCGCAGATAATTCTCAAATTACTTCTTTCTGAGACGAATTTTCAATGTCTCGTCCCAGGTACAGCATTTGCTCCTGAAAATGGTATTAAAAACCTTCCATTTTCTATGTTTGATTTGTCATTGTTAAACCCACCCTTCACGTATCCTTCTATACACTCAACTAAAAAACGACGTATATCCTGATATTACGGACTTTTATATCCTGATATTACTTGAAAGTACTTTTCTATATTCGTAATGTAACTGCTTTATTAGACATTTCTCAGTGTCACTAAGTATATAGTTTCGATAACAGGCGATAAAATGGACACAGCATAAAGGAAATCCTTTTCCTTTATGCTGTGTCCATTTTATTTTTGCAATGCATCATTTAGAAAGTATTTTGTTGTAGAATTGATGTCTCGGACATGTTTTTCATTTGAATGAATATAGTGGTTTAATATCAATTTCTTTGTACAATAATTTTTCATCTTCTTCTATACTGTACAAATAATAAGTCTCTACGTTTTATTTAAATATACTCTTTTATTTTCAATCACAGTATTAAAATGCGTGCTGGAATGAAAAATGCACCAGGTCAGGAGGGTAAATCTTCCTTTGTTTCATTTTCAAAAAGGAAAAAAATAGAGGCATCGGATGAATAAATACATTGTACTTCCTATGATAATCAAGACTATTATTCGTCAAAAGGTGCTGAGGAATATGTAGATATGCTTCTTCCTCTGCATGACAGGCGCTGAAAAGTAAGGAAATGGCGACACAGTCAATCTTAGCTTTATTTAAAATGATGAAGGGCAATGGCAATGGTTTTTATACAGAAATGAACAAAGATATCAAGTAACAAAATGCGTGTTTTTTATACGCCTTTATTCTCTAGAAGTGAAGGTGTACTTACTACAAAATATTAATCCAAGCTCTACTCACCATGCATTTATCTACTACATTTAAAAGAGAATTGTTTGCAGAAATGTCAGCTCGAGCAGCATAAATAAAAATTAAGGAAAATTTTTCTTTATGCATTCTTATAATCTTGTATGTTTTTAAGCAGAAACAGTTTAATTAATCACTTAAACAACATTTAACAAAATTTACTCCTTCTAGAAGTTTTTTTTTAAACCCAAAAAGTATCTAATGATGTCAAAATACAATTAAAATATCGTACCAGATTCATTTAGCACATAAAGCGAAATCATTTTTATTCACAGGACGTGAAGAATACTGACATCAAAGAAAAGAAAGAAATGAGTAGTAATTTTACTTAAACATTATGGAATAAATATTTTATTTAATATCTTGATGTTAGTGTACGAAATGTAATCATTAAATATGTTTCAAATTGCAATAATGATAAGAATATTTTTGTTGCATGTTTATCTTTTTTACATTGGATTATAAATTAAGTTTAAATAATATATTATTAATTTCCCCACACCAAAAAACCTTTTGAAGGAAGATAAATTTTCTCCCTCCCTTTGTTAAAAACTCCTAGGGGAAAGAGGAGTTTTCATGCTCATTATTTCTATGACGTGCTTAGAAAGAAGCCTTGAGAACAGCCCTTTTCGTAGAATTACGAAATGATGTTCATAGAAAAAGGTTATGAGGTGGCCTCTGTAAAAGACGCATTAGTAAACGTTTTAGCAAATAGCCTTCTTAGAAAAAACATCAATGGATGTGTTGAAGATAAAAGTTATATAAAGGATGTATTTGTGGGCATTTTGAAAATGAGTTTTCTTAAGACATACAGCTTAAAAGAATAGACTTCATGAGAAACACAAATGTGCCAATTTTATGGATCAGTTTGTTTTCATTGTTAAAGTTTTTGAGGAATTTCATTTCTCAGATGAAATCGATATCATTTATTTATATATAATATGTTTATTTGTATACTTATCTCATTAGTTTTTAGAATTTTTTTAATCTTTTCTTTTTTAATGCAGAAAGAAAAAAATATTTTCTTTTTTAAAAAAAGAAGAAACTTTATTTGAAAAAAAAAACATTATCCTTTAAAATTTATATTACCCTACAAAATATACTTTTAAACTATAAAATATTTACTAAGAGAAATTCATACTTTGTAAAGGCCCTTGCCAATTTTACATTAACTAGAAACTAAGAGAAAATTTGATTTTTTGCAGCGTTATCCGAAAATATAATCTCATAAAAATAACCTTTATATCAACAGAAATATAAAAACAACTATTTTTTAAATAATACTAGTTAAGTTGTTGCGCTAGATTTTCTTTAATTTTTTTAATTTAAAAAATATTATGTACCATTTTTAAAAAACAATTTCTTGCAACGAATAGCAAATTTTTATTGTTTCATCAATTTTTTAAATCTAAAGTTTATCTTCTATTTAAAACTTTAATATGAAAATTTATTTTGTATGCAATGAAATAAAGCTTTCTTTATCGTAAAAAATACAATCATTTTTCGTTGTTTTATCGGTTTGTTTATGTTCAATTTTTTACTTCTTGCTTCAAATAAATTTTCTTTTTTTTCGTAGATTAACTATGCAGCTTTAGAAGACTTTATTTTTCTATGATCTTAAAATCATAATTTCATTTCACTTAATAAGAGAAAACCTTCTTTCAAGATTATGTCTGATGCATTTTTTTGCTTTATAAATTACCAATTTAATAATAATTCTTAATTAATTTGTATTTACGTAGAACCAAAATAAAAATAACATGAAACTCGCATCTTTTAAATATTCCTACCAAACACATTTTTACAATCAAACACAAGGACTAAAAGCCCTAATTTCATTCCATTTAAAGCATAACTTATGAATGCTTAGCAAGATCAAATAATATTTATCTAAATTAACTTCATAATAAACACAATAATTAATTTTATATTTAAATAAAGTAATTAACTACTAAATAGTTAATTCATTTATTATAACTAATTATTTACAATAATCAGCTTTTTGTGGTTGGAATAGTAAGAACTGTATGAAATCAACGTACAGAAAACAAAGAATCAATAAAATAATTTCAATTGAAATGAACCGAATTGATATGGAATATAAATTTTCACATTATTATTTAAACTTTAAAATAAAAGAAATTAATAATAGAAATAAATGAAAATATTATAATTAAACTTGACTATCGAATGATATTTTAATTCAATTGAATCAAATTTGTGTTAATTAAATGAACGCTACATGAAATGAAAGCAACCAAATCAAATGCTAAACAATTTTTAAAAATCTACTTTAAGATGTTCATTAAAGCAATATTTTTGGTGAAGTAAATAAATGTTTAACTTAAAGTTACTACTTCTTATTAAAAATGTGAATGTTTGCTCGAAATTCTCTTAATTAAAAATATTTATTGGAATACTTTTACTGATAATATATACGTATAAATATTTTTAATTAACAGTTTGGATTTTTCAATTACTGAAATTAAAACAACTAAAATAAGTGAGAGTTATAGCAGACGACGCTAGAAAATATTCGTATACTGTCAAATTCATGTAAATCACTTAAGTTGTTGTTTAAAGACTTTTCCATAAACTTGATACAGTTAAAAACGTAGCATTAAATTACAGGTAACGTTTAATTTGACAGCATAAATTATAGTTCTAAAATCAAATTAGAAAGCTCAAAAATAATTTCAATTCTTATCTTAAAGCCTTGAAATCGAATAAACGAGTTTGCTTTATTTTAAAATCAATTTTAATTCAATTTCGATGTTTGAAATACGAATTGGAAATTGAAAGCAGACTCATCTTTATTTTAGAATCTGCAGCCTCTTCCTTTTCATCTTATCTGCAAGCTTACGATGACAGTGGATGCATTTGCTATTAAAACAACATTTTATATCGTATGAAAAATGAGGCATTCTTCAAATTCAGATATAGCAATAAAATGAATTTCTTAAAAGTTGAATTAGCTTTTTCTTCATATTTAACAAGGAATATATATATATATATATAT
>JAOUZG010047196.1:2210417-2223321 GCA_026289955.1 Argiope argentata
ATAAATTAAGTCCATTCCTCCTTCCCTATAATTAAGTCCATTTAGGCCAACAAAGAAAAATTCTGCTAGTTAATTTTTATTAAATAATTACAATTAATATCAATAAACTATTTTTAAAAATGATGGATTTTCACAAGAATTGAACTCACATTCTTCACTTTCACACGGAAAATACTGAAATCCTCGCATTTTACAGATTCAGCCATCCCCTGTTGACTTCACTTTACATTACAAACTTCCAAAACTCTATTAAAGTATTAAAAATTAATTAAATTTGATAAATGAATTAATATTTGAAAAAACTGCATTGACATCAAGCGTCATCTATTACAAGTTTTAAAAAATGTATTTTATCTTGAATGAATGAATAAAAAGTATTTTATTAACGATTGAAAATTTGAACAAGTTATATGAATATGTATAGAGAAATTGTGAACTAATAGTAGGAATTGAAAAATAAAAATTGTTATATATACTGGACTACAAAAGTTAAGGTACAAGGTGCTTTTCTAAGCTCATCAGTAAAACGCTCAGTAACTTTAAAATTTGAAGTTAGTTATCTGCATGATATTAATGAAGTTTAAGAAAACGTATGTGAAAAAAATAGCTACTACTTTTATTTTAAAAGAATTGAATACGTATATAGAAATGGGAGAAAATATGCAGAAATCCAAACTTCGTGATTCGTGTGTAAGTTTTGAATAGAATTATTGATCTTCAGTTATTAATGGCAGTTGACAATAGGGAGGAAAGTCTAGTATTGTCTAGGAAACGTCTGATTCGCCTGATTCGTTGACGGTCTCTGGGATGGATGAAAAGGGGATTGGCAGATGTGTCCATCTGCCTCGTGCTGCGCTGAAACGACCATAGGATCAGTTTCAATCCGAGGACTCTGTGTCGAGAAAATATGTTTCAGGTTGATCATGTGTTACACATCTGTTGGAGACAGTTATTGACCTTTTTAACAATTGCGCCTCGGCTCATAGCAGATCATTTTAAGGCAATGGGGATAAGATTCTCTGTTACTGCAATGCGAGGACGCTTCAACAATTCAGATGTGTATGCAAGCCTACCAGCTGTGTGTCTCCCTGTGAAGCCAGGACACAGAGCTGCCCGTTTACGTTGGGAAAGAGAACATGTCATTTGCAGAAAACTATTTCATGCTTCTGTATGTAAAATTAAAATAAGATAGGATTTTATTTTCATCTGTGAACAAACTACAGAGAGTGTATTGCTAAACCAATTTATCCCTTAGTTCAGATAAAATGTCAATCCAAACTAAATGTCGATATGAACCATTCAGCATACTGTTGCCCAAAATGGACGTAAACAAAGAGGCCACAACGCATTTCTATAGAAGATTGCCGCCGTTGATGAACCTGCTGTATCAGCACGCGAATACAGTTCAGAAACATTATTTACATTGAAAAAATGCGTTAATTTTTTTTATATCAAAAATATTTTTTACTTTGTACAGAAATACTTTTTTACATTTCCAGTTTCAGAATGTTAGTTATATAATGGCTGTTCGTTCATTGGGGAAAGTTGAAAAATAAGGCGAAATGTCAATTTCTGTGACATGTGTATAACGACTCATACTTCTCGTTTCTCTCCTGGAAAGTAAGGATCTTGTAATTTGCAGTCACTTAATCGTTTTGTATAAAAACTTCATAGAAGGACGCCGGAAATTCGGAAATCTTCTTTGTATACTTCTATAGTTAGGCCGGTATTATGATTACATGCAACATAAATCGCCAGTATTTCTGGACATGTCAGCACATCTTATTTTTAAAGCATCTTCATACTAATATATGGATAATGAGTCGACAACGCAATGTGCAAAACCATCAGTGCAGAAAACATTTCAGCGTAATAAATGGCATTCGTACAGTATTCGTGTTCATGAATTTTTACAATAGGATTATCATCAATTGCAATTATCTTTAAATGTGTGATGTGACATTTGGGGAAACTCTTTAACCGCTTTCATTTTGTACATCTGCAGGCTGAATTGTGACGAATATATAACTATTTTGTTTTGATCGGCATTATGTCTGAACTAAAGGACGAATTGGTTTTGTCACAAATGATAATCACAAATGCACAAGTATTTTAAGTCACAAATGATGATCGCATATGCACAAGTATTGTTAATATTAAGAATACAAATAATCTTCTAATAAAAATAAGCAACTTTTATTAGTGCCAAATGTTCCCATTTTTAAAGACAAATACAAATTTTTAAAAAATTCAATTAAAATATTATCGGATTAGATATTAAAGTTTCATGAATATTAATAAATGCAATTTTATTCACTTAATCTTCTTTTTCAATGATATTTCGCTATAAGTCTATTATCCCTAACAATTGCAGAGGAACTTTCAAACGTTGACGAGATGTATGGAAAAGTGGTAGAAAACAATAAATTTGTATTTTTATTATCTCAGCAAATTGCACAAACAGAAGAGAGAAAATTGGCTTCCTTATAGAACAGTGTCAGAAAAATACTTCACTCTTTGGCATCTTTTGTTATGGTAGTCTGTAAAAATTTAATTTTTGAAACTTCTTACTGTCCCTCTCTATAGGAGCCAAATAGTTTTCATAAATGTGACTACATTATTTGATGAAACTTCCTACTTACAGTACTCCAACTCCAATGCCTTACTGTAATAAGTAAGAAATAAACGCTTATTTCACTTTTCTGGGATAGCACGCATATTTGTTTTCAATTTTTCGTCTGGTAATTTTATGCACGAGGTGGGGTCACTAATTCCTAAATTCGCCAATAGATGGTTGTAAGTTGTTTCATCGAGTAGCTCATAAACTATCACTAATAATGTGCTTAGAAATAAAGGACCTGCGATATGAGGGATTTCAGTGCGAACCTTGAATTAGAAACTGATACACTCATCCACAAAAAATAAAATGCTAATTCTGATCAAAAATATGTTTCATGCGTAAGCGGATACATTTCTTATATTAGTACTAAATGAAGTTTAAAAACTTATTATCATGTATTTTCCTTAATCCTTCAATCAAAAGTGTTTTTTAATAATATGAGTACTTTTACGTGTAACTAAAGGAATGTTTTTAATGTTTTAAGATCATAAAAATGAGACGAAAACCAAGAATCTAAAGAAGAAATGTATACAACTTTTTTCACTAATTTCTAACAATAAATCTTATTTTTTCGAAATAAACGAGGGATTTTTATTTTTATCGTACTACTAAATAATACAATACACAATTTTTATAATATAGTTTAAATAGAGAATAATTTTAAATCTGTGAGTAGAATGATATATACCAAAAAAATGATGAAACAAAATGAGCCTGAAAAAAATTCTTCAAATATAAATAGGAAAAAGTAATATTTTCGAAATGTATTTTAATTATTGATGCTTTCTTGAAATCATTTATTAAACTTTTTTATTATTATCACTATGCACGGTAATTTCTAAAATCATATTACGAGAATAATGATGTACCATAATATTATTTTTTTTCTTTTTGAAAACGTTTTACACTAAATGGGCAGCAATTTTTAAAAGCGAAGTGCAACTTTTTAGTTGCTTTATTGCTTTGAACGATAAAAAAAAAAGAATGATTACTCGGTAACAAGATTCCTGATCAAAATCCTTGTTTTCCGATCGCCGGGTGAAGGGAAACTTTCTCCCCTATTGTTGATAGACACAATAAGGTGATCTAAATGCATATTAAGCCAACTTGATTTCCGTTTATTTTATTTTATTTCGAGCAAATTGAATTTAACGCATATCTAGACTGGGGCCGTTGTAATAATGATCAGAAGCAAAGACTGTTGGAGGTCAATGGGTTCACAGGAATGATTAAATATTAGTAAAATTGTTTCTTTATTGAATGCCATTTCAAATGTCTTTTGTTTAAACAGTAAAAATCACTAAGAGTAAGCCAATTCCTAGTTAGGACAACAAAGAAAAAAGTATTTTTAGATACTTTTTATTAAATAATTACAATTAATATATATATATGTATATACATATGACAGAATCACAATATTGAGTGACAAAATAGAAATCGAATTTCCTTGCAATTTTCCATTCTCCTACTAGCCACGTAGCTCAATCTTAAGGTTAGGTAGAAGTGGCCAACAATTATTGACAAATATTTTAAGGAGATAAATCGGAATTGAACTTAAAAATGCTTACATTTTTTTCAATTTTATTATTCGAAATTTTTTTTTATTCTAACCACTAAGCCACAACTGCTCGCATTCTTCACCTTCAAGTGAAAAATATTGAAACCCATGCATTTTACTGATTGAGTAGCAGCCAGTTGATTTCAATTTTCATTACAAAATAAAAAAAACTCTATTTAAAGTATTAAAATTAATTAAACTTATTTAATTAATGAATTATTATTTGAAAAAAATATGTGTTAACATCAAGTGTCATAAACTACAAGCTCAAAAAATGTATTTGAACTGGATTGGATGAATAAAAAGCATTTTTTTTTATTAACGATTGAAAATTTGAACAAGATAAATAAATATATAAAGGGTGAGTGTAAATTAATAGTAGGAATCGAAAAAGAAGCTGCATTTTGGGTTGCACTTTACAATCTTTCACTCTTTTTGCATTGAATTAAATTCCTTGTAACAAATTTTGCTAAAACAATTTCACTGATTTTGAAAATTGAGGGAAAAGTTTTAAAATCTCAACGTATTTTTATTAAAACTTTCAATTTTTTTATCCATAAATATTCCTCATTGAAAAGAAACTGTCCATGGTAGCCATATATATGCCGAAATATTTTGAAAACGCAGCTTCGAATGACCAGTAAAAGTGAGAGACGATGTTAAGAAAAAGAAAAAAAATTAAATAAGAGATGTGTCTGATAAAGTTCACAGAGCATTTTATTTGAATAAGAAAACACTTCCGCTAAATGTAAATCAATCTATTTAAGCTGCAGAATAAACAATTTGATGACAGACACTTACGGAAAAAAGTTGTCTATTCAAATTTGAGTTCTTCGTGTGATAAAGAATCCCAATTCATAAGTTTATTCTTATTTAAAAAAGAAAGCTAATAATTTTCACTCAACATTTATATGATTTTTTTTGAAAATGGAATATTGTTGACTGCGCATTCAAAAAATAATCTGCACTTGTCTACTCTTTTACAATAGCACATAAGATAGACTTATTATAAATGATTTATAGAGACATCTGTACCATACTAACATTACCAATCTTATCTAACTTCTATTTCAATTATCAGAACTTAACTATTCAACATAGAATAGTTGTGTTGTATTTATCTAGTGAATTTTAAGATTAGCTTTTTCTTTCAGAGATATCTCTTTGAACAATTCTTGGAAAATATTTCGACGGTTCCTAGCTCAAGACTGGCGAATGCAAAGCAAAAATGAGTTAGCGTGTTATAGTTTCGAAATAATAGAAAACATTTATTGTACGCATGATTTTTCCCATGTCATTTGATTTAGTCATTCATTTATTTATTTTGCTCCTTTTAGCTATAAACAAAGACATTTTCTCTTGCCTAATAGTAAATATTTAAAACTTCAACTTTATTGCCATCCAAAGATTTGAGTTAGAAAATAATTAGTTTATTTTTGGAATCATACTTTGAAAATAAAATCATTAAATATTATTGGTAATATGGATATTTGTTTATATCAACAATAAATCAGCACCGTAAAACTGCTCTTATTCCAAAATTTGTAAGTATTTGTTGATTAAAAAATTATATGCATAGCATTTTTTACGGAAAAAATAAAATTAATAAGTTTCACGTTGCATCAAATTTCTTTAACCGTTGAGTGCGGAAGAATACTTATCTTTACGGTACGTGAAGCGGAATAGCGCTTCTCCTCACTTAAACGGTTAAAATTTAATGCACACGATTAAAATTTAAACCATTAATATTTTAATGAGAGAATATTTCTTCAATAAATCTTCGTTGCAATATCAATGCCAAGAGATTCTAAATGAACAAAGAAAAAGTAAAAAGGCCTCTTATAGAATTAAAATATAATATCTAGGTGACGGGAAAGAGGAAAATTGTTTTTTTAAAACTATATTTTAAAAAGTTTCATTAATTGAGTGTGGAACAGAAAAGGGTTGAATCAAAATATATAATGTATTAGAATCATGCTTAAATAATTTATAGACCATGAAAATATTTATTTATTTATTTAAAACCTCATTCAATAAAGCATTTCATCTAATTTGTGTTATAGAATAATTTTCTTTGATGATGTGCAGTTAAAAGCTACTACAATAATAATGAAATTCTGTAAATGCATTTATACTAAATGCTGTTTGTCCTATATGCTATTTTTTTCTAAGATTTTCTTTTTTCATTTCGGCTATTGTGAATAAATCTATCATAAGTGGTTTCCAAATGTTTTAACCTCTTCTTCTGTCATATCTCAATGACATTTTAAGAAATATGCTACTAAGTATTTTAAATTTCTAGAAGATAAATGCTCATTTCAACTAAACGCTTTACAACAATATGTAATACATTTTATAATAAATGAAACATGAATCTCGCATACCAAAATTGTATTAATTAGCCTGAGTGGAACGCTTCTGTTAATTATCACATTAAAGTTGAAATCTGAAAACTGTATTTTTTAAAAACAACTTAATACAATGGATATTCCCTTGGGGATGTGCTAACGCTACATTTCCTTACGTAAATTCATATATACAAGAAAAATTCAAAACAACGAAAGAACTATTTTTCAGAACTATTTATTACAAGAACTTTTAATAAAAAAAATAAAAATACAAAACCTTGTACAAAAAGAATAACTGACAATAACATACGGTACTGCTTTCGTATTTCTGTTAGGACAGCAAAACGTGAAGAAAGAAAATATTACATTGTAGATATTAAAAAACTAAGCAAGTTCTAAGCATTGAAAAAGAGACTAATTGGGCGTTTAAAAATGAAAAGACTGTCAACATATAGGTGTTAGCAAGAAAGATAAAGTAGCTATTTGAAAGCTTACACGATTATCACTCGCCATTCTGAAAATATGAGTGGCAAAAAATGTTATGCAAAACATTCGCTTAACAGCTGCTCTCTCACCCGATAAGTTATTTTTAAACTTCCTTTCGTTGTTACGCAAATGAAGACATAGCAGAATCTACCGGTTTCTTTATCATAAAGCGAAGTTATTTCTTAAAGTTTGTTGACGGACAGCTAATGCTTATTTTTATTCTTTCGATGCTAAAAAAAAAGGTGTTTGTTGACAACCTCAGCTGCGTTAAAAATGAGTCACTAATTTATAGTTTATTAACAGATTTAAAAGCATAATATACGGAATTTTAAAACCATAGCATATGTGTATACCAAATAATCGCGTTTAAAAGAGGAAACTTTGATTGTTTGTTTTGTATATTAAGAGGTAATCATAAAATAGTTATTTTGGTAAGTAGTCTTTTTGAAATTTAGAAATAAAGGTCATTTATACTGTATATAATATGTAAATTTCTATATCAATATGAAAAGTTAATTATGTAACTATACATAAAATTTTAATCTATCTTATAATGCAACTTCTTAAATTGACTATTAGAACTTTCTATAAAATTATATAGAAAATAAATTTGAAAAAACAATAAAAAATATCCTTCGATCAGATTTTCAATACTAGAAAGTAAAAATAATTCGGAAAACCATCTATTTTAAATAATTCTTTAGAAGTTTTCACATTATAGTAATATTAAGCAATATTCTTGATTTTTTTGTTTTTCATTAACTAATGCTATATTCATCCGAATTTGCCTCTTTCATTGTTTATGGATCAATGAAGAAAAACATTATCTTGTATAATTTGTGAGATAATGGAATTTTTGCAACTTGTAAAGCCCTTTTAAATGCAAAAAGCTACATAAACCGTATTCTGTAGATTATATTGTCCAAAGAACTTCATAAAAATGATTTAAGTTTCTCTTCAATATCCACATTACTTCTCTTCTATACGTCACAGGTTTGATATATTTTCGTATTTATTTGTTCGAGAAATTATATTGCTTAGTTTTAAATTTACTTCCAAAATATGTTTGATTTTAGTTAAGTTTTCTTCCATTTCTTTTATAATGTTTGTTTTCTTTTTTCGTTTTGAGATGATATAAATATATATTTATCTCACTATTAATTATTGGCGAACTCAAATCTTTGAATTACATTCGATGGCCATTTTTCTTAAAATAAAGCATACAATTTTTTGCATCAAAATTTACTTGAAATCTCACGAATGCTTCTCATTCAATTTTTTTGTTTCTCAGATGGGTTGAAAACCAATACAAAGTCGGTTTAAATAGATTTTTTTGGTGAATATTTATAGTCCAACTTTCTCAGGATAAAATGCATAAAATCAGTTGCAATAAATGAATAGAAAAATAATAAATACGTCAGAAAGTCGGTGAAAAAATTTCGATTACTGATTTTCATTATGATCATACCTTTGACATGGAATTTGAATTATCATTTCAGAAAACATAATACAGCCATTTTCTCTTTGATAAAACATGAAAATCTATTAAATCTGGTAATTACATGTTATTTCTGCCTTTCAATCCTTTTTGTTATGATAATTTTTTTTTTGCATGAAAGATTCTGAAAGAGGGCATAGATTGACGGGTATTATATATTGTGAGTATGTAAATGACATTTAGCATATTGAATATGATAATTCCAGGAAATCTGATTAAATGCTCGGAGAGAAGATATATTTTGATTCAACACTGCCATGAAAGATTTAAAAAAATTTTTAAACTAAAATTGTGTACATGCATGCAAAATAAAACGTAGAGATGAGGGGAAAATAAATATTTTTTTGTTTGATTAAATTTTTTCTTAAAATATTTCTTTTTAAGCCAAAAATGGTAGTATTAAATTAGTTAAATTTATTTATTATAATTAAAACTTATTATTATATTTATAATATACGACTGATTATTATTTTTTTTAAAGCAAAACTGATAGAAACGCAACTATTAAACATTATGAAGGGTAAGGTCTATAAATGAGATACAAATGCCCTCTATGCATTTGATGCATAACCAAACGCAAACTAATTGACAAGATATCGTACATATAATCGTATCATACAAATAAATAAA
The DNA here is from genome assembly GCA_026289955.1 of Argiope argentata. NCBI lineage: Eukaryota > Metazoa > Arthropoda > Arachnida > Araneae > Araneidae > Argiope > Argiope argentata. Next base: position 2,219,558 of record JAOUZG010047196.1, read on the forward strand.
TAATCGTTACGGTAAAATGATGGCAGGAGTTGTGGTGAAATGATGGCAAATTCCTAAAAATAATATTTAGAGGTAAAACTATATATCGTTGTCAAAAATGAAATAGCATTTATGATTTCGTCTCTTGTTTTGTAACTAAGTTATTGAGGAGGCACACATTGTTATTTTCTTTAAAAGATTAATTTATATAGTCAATAACGTTATTTGCGTTAAGAAACAAATTTTTCAGAAAATGAATTTAATGCAAAACATTTGCATTAAATTCATCACTAACGAATCACATTGCGACAAATTTATTGCTTTACATTAAGCTAAACATGCAAGTTGTCAAATATTTTACATCAGGGTTCAATAATTCTTTAAGTCCGATATTTTTCAGGTCACAATAATATATCTACTTTTAGCTGCATTTCCATTAAACATTTTTCTATCTCTATATAACAAATTTACTTTCCTTCTATTGCTGAATTTGAATTCCCCTTGGTACAAGTATTGATGTGAATTCTTAATTGTTGATTTATTCATTTAAAAATTTTGTTTCTAAGCCTTTGTTATTAAACGAAAACTATAAAATTAAACTACTAATTATTAAACTACTACTTTATTTCAACAGAGCAGATACGTGGACTTATAACGATTAAATTTGGCGTGCAATTTTTAAATAAATAATAGACGCTCACAGGGGAATCTCTTAATATTTAATCAAAAATTATTGGGATAATCGTAATTTCAAACTTTTCCTCAATAACTTCAGAGCATATTACCGCAAAAAATTTTTACATCACTTTTAAATTTGAATAATAGTATAATATTAAATAAATTTCAATAATGCATAATTAGCTACAAATATCGCAATCCATTTTCTCGAATTCCAAAAACAATACAAATTAAAGTCATAATTCAAATATTTTTATTTTTAAAGAAATACAAATAAAAAAAAGTTTCTTATTTCAAATGTGTAGTTGCTTAGTAAGAAAGCATTTGAAGTTTAACTACCGTATGAAGCAAACTTGCAAATTACTATACTAATGGGAAAGAAAACACCCATCTTACCATCTATTTGCAACCAATGGGGTAAACACTTGCCGTATGATTTCAAATTTTTTCTGTATGATAGTTGGTTCTAACTTCTTAAGTGGGTATAGTAATGAATCGAATTACTCTCATTCAGATGATGGGCCATATCTCTGGGTAAGAAGTGGACACATGAGTGGTATGGGGGCTATAATGAGCTGACTACAGAGCCCAATTAAATTCCCGCGTGTCTCGGTCATTCAGACAACCCTGAAGGAATTCATTATGGTTGTGCTTTACTTGCAGGAAAAGTGATATAATTCCGATTATTTTTGTTAGTTTAGTAAATAATTTATTCCTTTAACTATGCATGTCACTTAAATAAAGTTTATTGGCATGTTTTTAGGAATTAAAAATAAGTGGAATTTTTTAAAAGGGGGAGGGGAGAAAAAAAGACTTAATTCACTTCATCACAGTAATAGAGTATGAAAAAATTCTACGAAAGTAGGGTTTTTATTTTAAAAAAGGGGGTGAAGTACTGATTATACAAGCAGAATTCGTGTTCTTTAAGGTATGTCATAAAATCGGGGGGGTTTTTTGGCAAAATTTCTTTTATTATATTCTGAAAGTAAACAAATCTTTTTGGAGAATGTAATGTAATAAATAGTTGTCACAAAAATGCCTTTGTGAACTTCTTTCCCCTAAAAACTATCATTTCGAAGAGTACGTCCTTTCTTATTCCCAATGACCTTGACATCTCAAGTTCTCCAATTCCGCGCTCATGCAACCTGAATCATTGGTAGAAATCACATGATTGTCGCTAATTGCATTACCCAGTGACTATAGCCTACCTGGTTTCAATTCAAATTATCAGAAATTCATCCGACTCAACCAGTGACGTACCTGCATAAGAAAACACCAAGGGCGAATATCAAAACTCCCTCCCCTCCTTTTTTTCAAAACATTAAAACTCATAAACATTACTTTTATTTTTTCTGACTCTTTAAATAGAAGAGAGAAAAAATTAAAAGGGAAATTAAAACTAAATAATAATACGTAAAATATTTTGGAACTGATATAATTTAAATATTACAAATAATTTCACAATTATATTTATATATGGACTGTATTCAAAACTTTAAAATTAAGTTATACGAATGTGTTGTAACGAAACTGTTTTCAGTAGTCAGTCTTATATTTCAAACATTGAGGTGATACAGCTTTATTATTTATTTTGAGATGTAAACGTATATTTGAGACGTATATCTGAAACGTATATGTTTTGAGAAGTTGGCTTATATAATGGGAATGATTGAATTAATTTAAAATTTAAACTTGAAAAATAGTTCTTTACATTTATTTGTAAGAAAAAGAAAAAAAAGAAACATCTTTCTTTTGTAAAAACCAAAATAAATTATTTTTGATACAAACAATGGATATTCTTTTAGCCTGATGTTATATTTTTTACCTTCAGGGCGAAAATCTTCTATTAGTGTATTCCTCTTGGATCCTTTCCTCTTGGAAAATTTCAGACATCATTGCCCTTTCAAAACTGGAAAAGGATCCAGAGTTCGAAAAAGCAGACCAAGTAATAAACTAATAAGACTGACTAAGTTTTTGAGAAAAAAAATCAACAAAAGAGATTAAAACATCATTCTAATGAAAACAGCATTATACCTCTAGAGCAATTTAACTTCCGTAAAAAGAATTCAATTGCTCATCAACTTCTTGGAGTAGCAAACACCATAATCGAAGGTTTCAACCTTAATTTCTATATTCTTATTTTTCTGGATGTTCAATGATTTTTTAACAAAATTTTTAATGATGGAATGAAATACTCTTCAAACTCATAAAATTTAAGTTTCCAAAATACATTACCAAGTTCACCTATCAATTCTTTAAAAAAGAAAATTCAAATTAACCATTCGCGAGGTATTCTACCAAGAATATAGCTTCCAACCGGTTAGAATGTTTTGATGAGCACCATCTGATGCCAGATCCCTCCATATAGTATTCCCAAATGATTTCTCTAGTCATTTACACATTAACAATTGTCTTTTAGCAGATGACTGTGCATTTACTAACATCCATTTTGTTACCGAAATCTGCAACGACATCTCAGATAGCTTTAAATTTGATATATCAAGAGAGAATAATTGTGAATACTGAAGCAATCTCAAGTCGAAAAATGTATCCTTCCCCCATCAAGAGAATTTTTCACGGGAACCACAAATCATCCAAATAATTTAATTGCTATTCAGATCCTATTTATCACTATCCTTATTCAATATCCAAGTGGACTCTTCCATTGAAAACACCATAAATCACTTTCTTCGTTCGTCTTAATCTATGGCCACTGTTTTCTCCTGAATCAAATATTTCTTTTAATTTTATTCGGAAATCATCATACCAATATGAAAAGTATCGAAAAGTATTGTTTGCCATCGTATTCTAAAACCTTCTGCATTTTTGCGCCTACGTTAGGATTTGTTTAATTTGACTAAATAGAGGTCAGATGAAAGATGAAGGGAGGTGTGACTAAGCCCCCCCTCTTTAAAAGGGGGCTGTGCAAGCGGCTGTAATGAGTGAGTAGCTAAAGTCGTACTTTTGGCTCTAGATGGCTCTACTTGAAACAAGAGACGCGTATCTTCGGCTTAAAATCTGCCGATGTATCGGCGGGGCTTGTCCATGGCAAGTGCCATAAATAATAACAACAACAACATATGTTTTATATTTTTTAATTCTTGAAG
>JAOUZG010047196.1:2228321-2243553 GCA_026289955.1 Argiope argentata
ACCATGTGATGAATAATTTGATCAAAATGAGGTTGCCGGATAACGGTTTGGCTCTTGGTCACTTGTGTTCCAAACTCGCTATTTTCGGCTTAGCTTGGATTTTGAATGTTGTAAACCCTTTTCATTGAATAATTTTACGTTTTCTACCATATTAATCCCTTTTTCAAAAAATAATCTCCAGGGTTTTTATTGAATATTCATATTTGGAAGACATTAAGGAAAAGAGAATAAGTGAAATTTAACTATTTCCTTCTATACTTTGTCTCATTGCACGCGTTTATTGCGACATTTTGTGAAGCCCTGATAATAATATATTCAAGTTATTACAGTTCTAAGTTTTAAATTCATAAAAATCTGTATTTTAACCTAAAACTAAATGCAAATTTATTTTTAAAATGCTAAATGCAAGAAAATTTGAATAACACTTGAGTCATTAATCATAAAAGCAAATGAATGGTCAAAATATTATTCATTAGAAATTTTGTTTGTTTATATTTTTTAGACATATATAAGCACACATCTAGCGTAACTGTTATTTTAAATAGTCGAGAATAGAAGCTGATTGTAATTTTAAGTTTTGCTTCCAAACAAATAAAAAATTAATTTAATTGACGTGGACATAATTATTTCTTCTCTGTGTTGTCATTAGTCCTTTATAATGCTCATTTTTGGAAATGCTTTACGCCGGCAATTTTCGTCACACGCTTATAGTTCTAACGCCATTTGTGGTTTTTCAATACGCTGATCAATTTGCGCAAGAAAAAAAAAGTGGGTGTTGCTATTCGAAAGTTTCGAAATCCTCTCACTGTAACCGTAACGGGGATCTCTGCGCTGTTTAAAATCTTCACAATATTCAGCCCATACCTTCAAACAACCATGTCTGAAATTTTGGTTTGATTGGTTGAACTGATAGGCCACTAGGGATTCATATAAAGAAGAAGGTTTTTTTAACCACCCTATAACTTAATATTTACCATAAGCATTATAAAAGATCTTAATATATTTTCTTATCAAAATTAAGAATAATATGCTCTTAACTTGTATGTTTCCTTCATATCGAATAAGTTATTGGACTCACCTTCCGCATCTTCGTAAATGATGGTAAAGGATCTCCAATTTTTGGATTTGACCAAATCGTAGATAGCTGTTCCAAGGCTCCGAGGGAACAAGGAGATGGTGAAGGGAGCTTTAGCACCTCTTTCCAAATCCCAGTGAGCTTCTAAATGAGGGATATGGAGGGCGGATGCTGTGGAGCGCACTAGAGCACTGGAAGCCACAGAATTGGGTCCGAAGAGGGCCACAGCTCCTTCGCTCATCAAGAAGCATACTATAAGAACAGAAAAACATGTACATTTTACTTTACATAAATACTAAAATTTCAGTTTTCGGATTTTGAAAAATTTTGTAATTTAAATTTTACTATTATCAATTCCAATTTCAATATTATCATACACCGTGATAACATAAGAAATTCGAATTTCTAAAAACTTCGGAAATGAATTTGAACTCATGATGTAAAGGATTTTTTATTTCATGATGTCGTTGCCGATTTTCGGAGCTATATAAAATAATAGGAAGTGCAGCTCACTCTTTGCATTTTTTCTATTGTTTTAGAGCAGATTTATGCTCTTTTAGTACAATTAAGACAAGTGCAAGCAAAAAAACTGTTGGAATTTCAAAAAAAACAAAACAAACTTACCTATTCTACAGATTATACGAAATGCAACTGCTGAGAAAGAGCTATCATTGACAGTTTTCAAAAAAAAATCTCAATTCTTTCTCTTGATATAAAATGCAGAACAGGAAACATTATTGAAACAGCAACATCTTCAGATTTTATTTGCCTTTTAAAAAGTATAGAAAGTGTAGAGGAAAAATTCGAGGAAATCGGGGACCAAACTAATTCTTTTTGGTCTAAATAATTGATAGTTTATCACATAATATTAATTTATATTGCCAATTCCATTTACTTTTTTGTACTAAAGACTCAGAAAAAAAGTCTAAAAGACAGTTTCTTGAGTAATGCATTTTTTCGGACATTGAGCTATTTAATAGTTTTCTTTTCTTGTGAAGCGGAAAGAGAGTGGTTACTTTCTAACTACTCAAAACTTAAAAATTTGTTTCCTCAGTAGTTTGAAGACTAAAAAAAAGGTAAATAATACACATATTTCATTTTCTATTGCAGTGTAGGACATGTTTGAATCACTTCTGTTTGCTGGCGAGAAATATATAGACTCTTCTCCTTAGCAAAAATATCTAATTGATATTGTAACCTAAATAAATGCCTATACCTCTCTGTATTGTGCTCATCTGCACCGCAAGGTTTGAGAGTTTAATAACAAATGGAAGAAATATACCACTCACACAGATAAAGATGTTCATCACTAATCATATTGCATGCAACTTTTACATGAATGTGTACCTTTCTTCGAATTATAATGTTTTTGTACGAAATAAAGTAAAATAAAGCATTAAAATGCTGTACTTCAATAGAGAAATATTGTAAAGTCGTAATCGGAATAAAGTACTCAGCGGCATTTTAATTCCATCAAAATGATCACTCATTCCTAAAACGTCCACTTTTAAACTTTGGACATCAAGAGAAGAAACAATAGACTAAACAACAGCTTATCAATCTGTATAATTTTCAAAATCTATAAAAAGCATATCAAAAGGAAAGTTTATTTTTCTTTGTGGAAAAAGAAAATCGCTTTTTGTAAAAGAAATTCTTTCGCTACCATAGGGAAAAATCTATTGTAAATTTTTCAAATGAATCAATCAGAGTATAGCAGAAAAAAATTCTTATTCTGAAGATTTGTGTAACTCTTTAGCTCTGTAGAAAGCATGCTAGGACTGTAAACGACAGGGAAAAAATCCACTTGTTTGCCATTTTTTTTAACTGAAAGGAGGAAGAAATGCAGGCTCTGGGAAAAGGGGAGGGGCGACAGAAATAGCTGTGGCAGGAAGTAAGATTTCCACCCACGAATAAACAATGTGGCGGTTGCTCTATTTTTGGTGTCTTTCCCAACATCATCTAATTATTGTAGCATACCTTATTTATTTGAGGGATTTAGCGAGATGAGGTACTTTTATATTTTTCGTTATTTTTTTTCCTTGTCACTACGCCATCTTGTAAAACATTTGATTCTTTCTACAGTAACTATGCTGTGACGAATTGTGAATCTTATTGCTATGCGTGTTCGCCATTGTTTTGTGACCCTTAGGTCAAAATACACAATTGCACAGTAATTCAGGGGAGCTATATTTTCTAAAAGTTGTAATGAGAATTTATTCATGTGAGATAAATTATTCACAGAAAATTTGTGCAATCTCCTTCATGCGAGCAGTTGAGTAAAAAGAATAACGGAAAGTGTTAATAAACTGCCCATTTGAAGCTTAACTATTTTCATTTCAATTTTTCATTCGTCAATTTGTACTTTACACTAAATTTATACTTTTCTTTTTTGTTTACTCTTATTATTGTGTAATTTTTCATTTAAATTAAAAGGTCTAACACAAAATGAGTATTTAACCAAATCCCGACTTATCTACTGCTAGGAATTATTTATAGAAAAAGTATTACCGAGGATATTTGTCTTCAAAAGGTCCTTGATTTAATAAAATCAAGCCAATAATCAAAAATAGTATGTTTATCTAGGCCTTCCGGGAATTAATACTAAAAGCGACAAAAATTATGCACAGTAAAAAAAATCCGAAAACATTTATCAGATTTATAGAAAAAGATTTCAAAAATCAAGTAGAACAATCTCTTATTCTCTAAAAATTGTATCTAGATATATAGTTTAAGTTACAAAATTTTATTAAATAAAGTATATAATTGTATTATTAAAAAAATTGATTAAATAAAGTAAATAAGTAATCTCAACATAATAATCTGTACAATATTTGTGGGAGCCCTTAGATAAATGCGATAGGTTCCTCGTCCGTGGCAATGTTCTCTAAGTACGTAGAGGGACATTTTAAGGAACTTCTTGGTTCCGTTCCATTTTGTAAAATAGAATGCTGAATGATGACTGATACCATTGAAATTTGATGGCAAATATTGTTAAAAGTATGAAAAGGCATTCATTTTAACAAGTTTTTAAGCCGTTCAGTTGTGTAATACCTGACCATTTTTTATAAATTTAATGAAAGTTAATCAGGATATTATTATTTTCTACTTCTTTACTTTTAATAATCTTTCACAATGAGCATATTACCTTTAAAAATTACACAGCAAGTTTCTAAGAGACCGATCAGTTATATGGGAAAACGTTTTGATACATTTTTCTCTCAATATCTCGGCAAATTGTGCAGACAGAAGCATAAACTTTGTATTTTCATAGTATAAGATAATCATTTTACTCACTTTTCCCCATGTGACCGTAAAAAAATATTTTTCTAACTTTCTATTATCTTCTTTTACTAAAGTCAAAATATTTTCTTGTATTTCGGTACGTAATTTGGAAAAACTTAAAATTTTGAAATATATGTTTAAAGAACATCTTACGCATTAAAGTATGTTGCTCTCATGTCAGACATGTGAACAATCGCGGGGAAAAACAGCCCCCAAATCTGATTATTACTTATTAGACACTATTTTAAAGCTAGTATAGTAAAAGGGGCCCGGCCTAAAATATTCGTAGGGAGTTATCTACGTATTTACAATTGTATAAACCTTGAAAAAAAATTTGGTTGATATACCAGGACTACATTGGATGATTACTGACAATTTTTGTTAGAGGGTCGTTTACTTATTTAAATGCATAAAGTATTCTTTGAAAGTCAGTAAAAGAATTTTCATTTTCGTGAAGCTTTCAACGAATCTGTAAATGCACAAGTTAAAATTAATTACTTCTTTTCCCATGATAAAATATTTGCAATGAAAAGAAGTTCGATTTTTATGTTCGATAAGTATGTTCAAGGGCATTGAAATTTTTTATCGTGTCTGAGTACGAATCACTATTACGTTTAGGCCAGCAAAACCTTGTATGAACTAATGATATAATATCCAATAGGTTTTATTGTTTAAAATAAATATTGATTTATTAGTATTAAAATTAATATCTTACGAATAGTGAGAAAGAAAAAACTGATTTTAATTCCTTTTGTAGTTTATTCCTGAATTTTCTTTATCAGTATATACTATTTATAAATAATTTTTAATAAATATATATGAAATGACATACCACTTTTTTTAGCGAGCATTAAAAAAAGTAGTGCATTTCATTCATTGATAAATATAAATCAATTCGCTTCAATGCTTTACCAACAACTTAGTGTTCTAAACAAATGCTTGACTACTCTTTTATCAGTGTATACTATTCATCATTCCTTTTCACTCACAAATACACATGAAATGACATACAGATTTATTTAGAGAGCATTAAAAAATAGTGCATTTCATTCAATCATAAATATAAATCAGTTCTCTCCCATGCTTTACCATCAACTTAGTGTTCTAGACGAATGCTTGATAGTTCTTTTACCAATATATACTATTCACTATTTCTTTCCTCTCACCGATATAAAGGAAATGACATACCTCTTCATTTAACGAGCATTAAAAAAATAGTACATTTAACTCATAGATAAATATAAATCTATTCTCTTCCTTGCTTAACCAACAACTTAGTGATCTGTACAAATGCTATTTGAATGCGAAAGATTTCTTTACTTATTGTTTACTCGTATACAGATATATACTCCTGACAGGGGTGGGAAGTAAATCACAGAATATCATTCTAAATGTTAATTCATTTATTCTTAATATCTTTAATTTAGATTTTTATTGAACTTTTTAAAGCTATTATTTTTCACATAATTTTCTGTTAATGATATGAATATAAATTTTAAACATATGTGAATAATCATTCCATATTATATCTTTAAGAAATATGTAGCTTAATAATAGAAAATTTATATTATAACATTTTTTAAACATAACAAAACGAATTCATTTAAATTCACATTTATGAGACAAATACATTAAATGAAAGAATAAAATAAGTAAAAAAATTGTAATAATATGTCAAACTCGTAAATAATAATTGTAATTATATATCTGAATACAAATAAACATAAGCATATTTAAAATTCTGATTCAAGATACAAGTTAAATTGTTACATTCGTTTTTGAAAGATTATCATTTATCAAAGAGCTTTAGAAACAGCATTTTTATGTGCTTAAACAGAATTATTTCACAAAGCAGAATTATTCATATTTCTAAAATCACATGAAAGCTGATTACAAATATTTTTTTATAAAAAATTATTTATAGCCTTTTGTCTTCTGTGTAAATATATATCTTAAAAAAATATTAACTCAAAAATGAATCGCATTCGAAATTTTGTACAATTTTTTTGTTATAAAATATTTTTATTTATCAAGAAAAATTCTTGCAAAGCTTTATGTCCAACTATTTTATTGATTTCAGCATTCAAGTAAATTGAAAAGTAATCCTTATAAATTTTATTTTATTCATTACTGCCTTTTTCTTAAATATATAATAAAAAGTATGTAATTTTGTTTTCACATAATAGTGGTTAACTAACATCTTTATCAATACTTTGTGAATAATTAAAAGTATTTGAAATCCTCTGTTTTCGCTTGTGTAAGGAATATTTTGTATAAAAAAATAATTAAAAATGCGTTAAAAATAATTAATATTAAATGTGGCAAAAACTATTGCATATTCTTTGCCACTGACAACATTTTTTTAACTTTTTTACAATATAACAACGTCAAAAGGGACTTTTATTTTAGAAACGCATGATCAGTAGTACTCGAATGCCAAATAAAATACTATTGACATTTTAAAATGTGTTACGCGCCCCCAACTGTATGGTCTTCGAGACAATGCTGACAAGTTCTTGTCACGTAGAATCTGTTCGTAGAAAGAAGTCGACACTTTTCGAGCCCGCATCAAATAGTCTTGTCTTCCGGGTCATGCTCAAATTTAAGACTGTTGTTATTTAAAACCTTCTACAATATAATTCTATTTTTATTTATTTTTTGCAATTTATAAATTACTTTTCAATGAAACATTTGTGCGTAAAATCTGTAGAATACTTTATATACCTTATATTATAAGAGTTTAAGTCAATAACTATATTGTTTTTTAATGCCTGAATAAAAGTAAAAACTTCATTTAATTTTAAGAAGTTATATTTTTATTAGCTTATAATTTCTAAACGTTTCCACTTGACTCAGAAATTTTGATTTCGAGGAAGAACATTTGAGGTCTTAAATTTAGATGAGAAAAAGCAATTAATTAAATGGAAATTTTGACTTTTTTCACATTTCAATACATATATACCTTGTTGTTTTTAATCTAAAATTCTTTAAGAGTCTACTAATTCTTTTGAAATGATGCCTTTTATAAGAATGTACGACAACCGATGCTAGAATTAAGCTAAGTGGCTTTTTTTCTGTGACTGTGCATGTTTTCTCATGCTCAAAATACCTCTAGAAATACATTCATATTTGGCTGTAAATTTTTGTTCATCAATAACAAATTAAAGCTGTATGATGAAAAATTCTTCTATCAATATCACTAAGAGTCTTATCGTTTGTTTTACGTTTGTTTCGTAGTCATTTTTATACGAATACCTGATTTAATATGATCAATTCACGCAGTTTCAAGAACTCAACGTCGTCATTTGCTCTCCCAATGATAGCAATATTTTGAAATTGGATTTTATATCAACGTCATTGCGCATATTTAGTTTTATTATGCAGAATTTGCATTTCATCGAAAGCATTTTTATTTAAATATTTAAAAAATTAAAACAAGAAAAAGGAAAATTTATTTTTAATTAGGCTATAAATTTGTTAACAATAATAAATTTTTCATTTGAAATTGCCGATTTAAAATTCATATTTATGAAAAGATCAAAACAGAAAATTTAATTTATGAAATTTGGATAATTCTGAAGGAATAGATTTTCCAGTTAAGAGAATAAATTCAGGGAAAACAGCCCCCCCCCTCAACAGGAATTCAGTTTGAGCATTTTAATAAAAATCAGAAAAGCAGATTGATAAACTTTTCATAGTTCTATTCAAAATTCATTCCAATAATTATTATGTAAAGATTTTAGTCATTTCTAGAATAGATTTAATGGAGGTCATCAATGCATGGGCATTTAAAAAAACAGCCAGAATATTTGACACTAAATTAATTATAATCCATTAAACTGATTTATAATACTTCTGTGACTCAGAATCTTATTTTTATGAAGAATGTCCGAATTCTATCTAGCTTAAATCCCTTTTCAGGAGTGAGCAGTATAATCCATCAAACTGATTAATACTATTTCTATGTCTCAGAATTTTATTATTTTGGCCCGATATATCTATCTATACTATCTAGTATCTATCTATACTAATTCCATTTTCAAGCATAAAGATTCAGTACAGGTAACTCTTATTGTTTATTAATTTATTGATACTCTCATTGTAATTAACAGATACTCTTATTGTCAAATTATCCCGTTCAAACGCGATATTTTCTATATTGATAAAGCAACATGACATTTATGTTTTCTTAAATAACTTTTTAATCTATAAAATATCATATGATTTTTGTATTTCATCTATTTAAAAAACACTTTTTTACAAATCAATATTCCAATTGACTTTAAAGTATCCTTTATGAAGAAAGGGAATTTTGCTTTGAATTTTCCAGTTTTATTTTGGTGCATATGCATATTTCTCTGCTGTTAATTAATTTGTTTAAAATATTATTCTAATTTTTCTTGTTAAGGATTATATATATTCTCTTGACTAAATTTCTCCATTTCTTTCAATCACGGTAATTATAGTAGCACACATTCAGATATTCAATTTAGAAAACAGTGAAAAAGCTGATAAATACAGTAAAATCTATTGATTCCAAAAATGCTTCCGTTGATTGTATTTCTATATGCTATTTATCAAAAGACTGCATCGGATTTTATTATTAAAATCTCAGTGCTCAAGAATACAATTTCATGTCACATATTGAACCCTGCATAGTATCTTTCCCTGAATGTTATGAAAATAATTTAATCAACAAATTAAAAACAAGTATAGTGAGTAAATAGTTCTTAATTTTTCATTTTCGATAAGACTAAACATTTGTATTCGTACTATGAAAATGCCATTATTAGGGAAAAACAGATTATGTAATCGTTTCCGCTTTTAGATATTTAATTCTGAGTGTTTGCTTATGGGGATTCCATTATTAATTGCTGATTGAAGAATTCCCTTAAGTAATGGAAATAGAAAAAGAATAGCTTAATTAAATAATGACCTTTATTTTTTTAGTATAATAGCCGTTTTTATCAACCAGTTGGTACATCGGAAAAATGGCTTGTGCTTGATTTTCATTAAAATTTTTAGGCATAACTTCTTATTCATGAGTTCCGTTATGCCGTCGATAAAATATTCTTAAATACCAAATTATCATTAACGTTAAAGCCATGTTATATTAATAGTTTTACACGTATTCATTTTCCATATGAATCATCCTAATGAAGTCGAGTAACAGAGCATTAGAGTGATATTAAAAATTTAATTAAAGAAGAAATGAAATTTTGGTGGTTTTTCTAGAGATAAATTCTGAAAGTGTCATTGTACAAATTTTTTCCCCAGTTTAAAAGTTTAAAAAATTAACTTCTAACGTTAGAAAAATAACTTCATTTCATCCATCTGGCACTGTAATTTCATTCCCTTTTCCTGATGTAAATTATATAGATATTAAATAAAAAATTTCTTTTATAGTCTTTGACAATGGAGTAAAATCACAAGATGATATATTTGATGAATTAATGAAAACTTTTTGAATTTCTCTTCAGAAATGATATTCATTCTTGAAAATGAAGGGAAAATTATTTTCTGAAAATAATCAAAATTTAAGAAGGATTATTCGTTTAAAATATAGATAATATTAAAAAGCATTTTTTTAGTTTTAAAATGGTGAAAAAATAATTTGTTTGCGATAATACTTTCGGTTATTATCCTGGGAAAAACCGCCCAAACTTGATTTCTTCTTTAGTGAATTAAATTTTAAAAGAATGATAAGTTATGCATTTCTGTTACCTGAAGTATATCTAACTAGTTTTCTTAGCTCTATGTCATACAGCCGGGCTTGTAAAGGGCCAAAACAAACACATGCAAACTCACAAATGCGCATTTTCAACTTTACTCTACGTAGGCTTGCTCTTACTCTTATTATTAAGCCGCCACTTCCTACGCGTGGGAAAGCACACAACTAACCTACAAGCAATTTATTTACAGAGCGTATCTGAAGTAAAATCAAGCTCTTATTTCTTTAAAATGTCATATGTTAAAAAGTCAAGTCTATTTCATTTATCTATAACGGGAGTGAGATAGCTACAACAGTATTATACACATAATTTTTAAACTTTTAATTAAAATGAAAACACGGTTGTAAATGCACGGTTGTAAATGCATTGCACATGCATGAATTTCCAGCGCCAATCGGGGCAACGCAATTGAGTAAATTTTCTACGCCAGTTGGGGTGACGTCATACAGATTGGTAACTTTTAATTTCATTTATCCCGTTTTATTTTCCTTCAAAAGTTCATCCAAAATGTTTAATGATTAATTAACAATGTTTAATTTTAAACGCATCAAATACTAAGAAAATAAACAGCATCGTTTGAAATAATCGGTCGAAAACAGTTAAGCCTAAACCTTATTAGCGTGAAAAAACAAACTGCAGTCTTACTCATTAGGTGGATGGAAAATGAAGATTTTTGGTGGCAAAGTAAGGAAAATGCCATTTTTATAATTTTTCTCGCAATTTCTTCGTTTTTTCTTTCTATAAGAACTTTCCTCGTATTCTAAGGAAATATTAAATATATATATATATATTAGCCGAATTGGTCTAGCCATTCTCAAGTTTTGCGCTAAGCAATAAATTTGGATGTTCATTTTTATTTATATAGATGTGGCAAGAGCAAAAATTTTGCCTTCAATATTTAAAATAATCATTTAGATAAATGATCATTACATAAATTATCATTAGATAAATGATATAGCGTTCGATTGTAAGTTTGTAAATATATTTTCAAACGAACACTTTGACCCTTTGACTACAAAGCGCAATATATACATTACACTAACCTTTCAACATCAGCTTTAATGGTTCTAAGTGAAAGAAGTTTTTTGGTGATGGTGGAGAAGAGATATTTGGCCGTCATGTTCTAGCCACGGGAGTTTAAAAACATTTTTTTAAAAAATAGAATAGATTTTTCTAATACAGAAACTATTATTTTCAATTTATTTGGTATTTCGGAGAAAAACATTTTAAAAAATTGGTAGTGAAAGGGTTAAGCGAATTTTCGATGCGTTTATTTTTTTTAAGGTTTTACAGTTTTTAAAATGTTAAAGTTTTTTTTCTTCCCCGTAATAATGGATTCATTAATTCCATAGTTTAATTAGATTGGAGTTTTATTTAATCTTCACTTGCTGATTAATTAAAAGTTCGAAGACGGAATTCAAGAGAACAAGAGAACAAATAAAATAAAAATGAAAAAACAACAAAAAATATCACTGTGCAATCTCACTCTACATACCTTCATCTATAAGGAAGGTTCTTGAATTATTCAAAAAGGTTTTGGATTTTTATTTAATGTCTTTTCACTGCTCATTTAGTTTGAATTTTGCATTTTCTAAAAAACACATTTCTAACGAGAAATTTCAGAGAAAAATCGATCATCATATAGAGCGCAAGAGGACTGCATCATATCTAGTTAGACTTATTATATAAAAATTTACTCAAAAAATGTATTCTTTTATATCATTCATATATATTAAGATAATATGAAGCATTCAGATATATTAAATCATTTAAATTTAATCAAAAACAGCTCTTTTTTGGTATGCAAATTGATGCGAATATCCATACCAATGAAGAGTTTCACTTGAAAAATGTCAATCCAATGCGAAAGAAAAGATATTATCCTCAGGCTGGGAAGAATTCCATACTCAATAGAAGCACTGTCTAGGATGCATTTACAGAGGTTGTCTCAAATATTTTTTCTGGAATGGCGCCAATAACCCACTCATAGATGTTAATTCTAGAACAGGTTTAATAAAACTTTGCGGACTTCTGATCTAAGCATCATAAAGCGATATTAATTAAATTGAATTAAAAGAGAGTGTACATTTAATATCTGAAAAAGAAGAGGTTAAGAAAAGTATATATAATATTCCTCAGAAGCCTCAAAGAAGTAATGTAGTAAATTTGATATAGTAAATATAGTAAATTTGAATTCGAAAAAATATTAATTTCATTAACATCGCTCGAGGAATTTTTAACCTGATACCATTTGGCTGATAGCAACATTGAAAGAGTTTCTCGATTAAAGAATTACTTTAAATTAATGTAATTTTGACGCATGATTTAATAGATATCAAACTGTATCTGACATAGATGCTGTTATTTAAGAATGTTTTTCAATTTTGTATACAATGGGAAAACATTACAAGTTTGATCGGCCCTTTGGGAAAGAAATTTGATCTGACCGATATTCTTCACATTTTTATACTGCCACAGTGTATAAGGGTTTGTTTATAAATGATGTAACGTCTCTTTTACCAAAATGCTCAAAGGATTTCAATATAATATCGGCATAATAACCAAGTTCAGAGAGTTGACTGGTACTGGATCCCTGAAGAAATGAAACAAGGGAGAAACCTCCCTTTCAGACATTTTACACAGATGTAATTTAATGGTTTTACGACTCAATAAAGGCTTCATTACTATTTTTTAATACTAGAAAAAATCCTAAAATAGTACAATATGTCAAAAGTATTAAATTCTTCCAAAAATATTAAAATATTTCATAAGCAAACATTGCAATTCATATGCGATTTCTGAAACTTTGTATGCTTTTATCATTGTAAAATGAAATAAGATGAAGACGTAGGAAAAAGAAAGAAAAAAATAGTTCGACTTCAGGGCTCTATTATTTTGTATTGAGTTTCTACGGCTTTCTACGTTTCTCGTTTCTCGTTTTTTTACTAGAAAAATTAATATAATAAGGTGACGGCGTCCAAAATCCAATGCTTAGTAATAGTAAATCTTCTGAATTGAAATTCTACAAGTATGTTGGATGAAGGGTAAGGCGAAAAAGCAAAATGACTGTAGCTAGTAAAATAAGAGTCTACTCATCTCGAAAAAAATAATCTCAATCCTTTGATTCGCATATTTCTAAACTCATCTAGTCTCTGAATCTAATTAGAAGTAGATGAAACTGAAATTCTGTTGTAACTTTTCCTCCTGTGTTTACAAATAAGGATTCCCCGCCTGATATCTAAACCTTTTATTTGATTTTTTTGCTGAACTTTTTTTTATTCGCTCCATTCTGAGCATTGACTGATTGTCGCCTTCTAATAATTTCATCAAAGCGCATACAAGTGCCGAAGTCTCAAAGAAGCAGAAGGGAGGAGGAGTACCTGATTTGGCGGCATGGAAACTACTCTGGGGCTTCAGGCGTTCGATCTTCGCGGAGAGTTTGGATTTGGGAAGCACGGCATCATCCGCGTTGATCCGATCCACAGCGTACCGGAACGCCATCTCTCGGTCATCGTCGAAATTTTCGAAAAGACCTCCTGCGAAAAATAAACAAAAGTTTAAAAGTTTCCTCGGTATATTTCCCCGTAGCAATTTCCCCGTCAAAAGTGCGCTTACCTATGATGATGACCTCTGGCAGGGAGTAACGAAGCCCCAGGTTGAGGAAGAGCAGAGCTACGCGGAACACATCCACGGTTGTCCCCATCTCGACACCCAAATCCTGCGCCTCCCGTTAGTCTCCTCTAGTCTTCACTCTGCGCATGCTCAGCATCTGCAACACTTACTCCCCCACTGCCGCTCCCTGGCATTAGGGGAGAATTCTTTCAGTACACATTTTCTTTGTGCCTCCACCCACCCGCGCGAAATTGGCTTCATTTTCTGATTCAGCTGAAATAGTTAACGCCGGCCCGTTCAATTATGCATTGTTTACCTTCGGCCTGAATAGAAAAACCCCTCTTGGAGAACTGAGCTTCTTGCCGGGGGTGAAAACGGAATTTTCTGACGCCGAGGCCACCGAAAAGAGAGAGTTTTCCGTTTCCTTGCGAAACGTGTTTCGGGACTCGAAAAAGAAAGGTGGAATATATTAGGGACATGGAAAAGGGGGAATTTGAAATGAATTATGCTTGGCCGTTGTCATGAATCTTTTTTTAATGAATTTATATTTTTTTTAATTCGTTTTCGTTATCAGATGGTCCAAGAAAGAGATGTAATCAATTTTAGTTGGATATATAATTTGAACAATTCATTTTTAAAAATGGGAATGGCGCTATTTGTTACTAGGGAATGAGATTTCCTTTCCTTTTTTATTATATTATGCAAGCAATGTAAGCGCCGAAAGTACGAGTATTTGACATGTTACTTGTTATGGAGTGGAATGCTTCGTCTCGTTTAAAAAAACGAATAACGAAAATAACTTTCTTTTTAATTTGATTGCGTAATAAAACTTTTTGTTTAATATACAACACTTAACATTTATACATATTATATCGAATAAAAGACATTGCTCAAACTTCATATTTATCCGTTTTTTAATTTCTAAAATCACAAATAATTACATTAGCACATTTATAAAAAAATGAAACATTTCAACACTTCTTTCTTGGAGCTGAAAATGAAGATAATGCCTGTACTCCCTAACAGCACTTAGAGCTAAAATACTAAATAAATGTTCACCAACACCTTTAGTAAAAATTTCAAAAAATGTACATGGAATTGGCTAAAGGTAAAATCTATCAAAATCTCTATTTTTAATAACAACATGCTACTTTAATTATATTATTCAATTTTTCACCACTATTTTTCTTCCTGCGGTTCGATGAAATTGGAAAGAAAATAGTTAGGAAAAGTTATATAAAATGGTTTCTCTAAAACAACTATTTTAAATTAACTAAAAAATAGACAGACATCTTTTTCGATTTAAGACCGATTTTACCTGACAGATCGTAAGTCGTGTTTCTATTTTTGAACCATATTCTCATTTATGCGGATTATAAAAATTGTGCACTAAAATTATGTCTATGCGATGCGTATTCAATCTACTCTACTGAGTGTTCAGGTACCTCCTGATAAATAGTGCAGAAAGAATATCCTCGCTGTGCGACTCACAGTTTTAAAGAAAATTCAAAAGTTTCACCTCACGTCTAAT
>JAOUZG010047196.1:2253553-2303074 GCA_026289955.1 Argiope argentata
GTTAAGTCTATAGAGTTCTGCTTCAAAAGGATATCAATAGGTTGGATGGCAATTCGAAGACCAAGTCTTAGAGTCATCTACTAAATCTTGTATAAGACTGGAACACTAAAAGAGAATCTAACATGAAAGTTGGATTATCTTGGTGTTGGAGATCAAATTATGTAGATTAACTTTTAGAATGGCATTCCGTACAGTTAATTATCTCAAAGTATTAACCTGTAATACCAAAATTTGAAACATATAACATATTTTTAAATAAAACCACAGGAATTCATGATAAATAATTAATATTGTTTTCATAACTTTGTTTCTTCGAATTTGATTTATGTATTTCATGTATCGCAAAACATTGTCCAATTGAACATTGCATTTATAATCCATTCATGAATCGTTAATATAGGATTATTTATAATAATTTTTGATCAGGAAATTTAGATAGTGTTCCATTAGAAAAGCTCAATGATGTTAAAATTTTGAACATAATAAATTAAATAAAATTCCATTAAATTTTAATTTAAAAGCATGACTCGGAAAAAATCAAAACAGCCATTTTTACCTTAAAATTAGATTTGATGCTCAAGAAAGTAAAGCACTGTAACGTTTTCCCTTTTTTCTCACATGGCAAGCGGTACTCCAACCTACTGTGGCGACATTCGTTTCACCACAGATAATTAAGTGCATTCGGGTGGCCAGATATTAATCCTTTTCTATAGTAGGGTAATTGTGCCTGGTCATTTATTGTATCTAGGTGAAGACCACAGATGTGTATCTCATCGCTTCAAATAGATCCAGTATGTCTTCAGTGGATAAGAACGTCAAAACATATATATGATAAACTTTTTCCCTTATGAAGAAATTCGTCAAATCTTCAAGAAACAATCAACCAACAACAACCGTTATCATTAAGTGTCGAACACAGGTGAACTTCAGCTGGTATTGGATATGAATCGAGTATAATTAATATGCATTTGTAAAGGGTCAGTTAAAAGATTGCAAAGAATAGACATTCCTACTGTCGACTGGAGACCATTGAGGAAGCATTGCTGAGTAGCTATTGGGTGATAAGGAAATCAAATTCGCCAATGAAAAATTCAAAGGCAGATATCTGAAAGAAATAAAATGAGAAATTATTGTTTTGTTTGACAGAAAAGAGTAGAGTAGTGAGAGGCATCGAACTGAAATTCGGAGAGGCTCGGTGTCCGAAGAAGCTGTTCCTGATTTTCGAAGAAGCTCCTTGTGAATTGGGTTTCTGTGTTAGAATCTACCTGTTAAAGATCGGTGGATTTTTGGAGTGGTCCCGAAAGTAGTCGTTTTGAGGTAACAGCCTGTTTGCGTTTTTTTAGTGATTTATTCATCAATTTGATGAAGGAATTAATCATGATTTAACTTTCAACTGTTATGGGATTTTTATAAATAATATTAATGCGTACTATATAATGCGTAATAATATTAATGCGTATTATGCGTTTTTATAATAATATTATGCGTAATATTTATGCGTACATATATAAGGCTGTAGATAAAGGAATTGTTTTGATATTCTCTTATTTGATCTGTCTGGATAAACATATTGCTGCACATTTCTAAGACTATTAAGCATAATTTCCGGAATTAATTTCGTTAATATAGAGATATTCACCTAGTTAAAGAATAAAAGATTTCCCGATAAAACTTTGAAGGTCTAAGGAATATTTATAATATATATAGACACTAATCTTATTCATAAATACAAAAATGGACGTTTTTATGAAAATTTAGAAGTTAGTGCTCATTTAAGTGCATGAAGTTTTCTCTCTGTGGCCTTTTATCTAAACATTCTTGTTTTTTTTTTTCCTTTTTACAGCTTTGTACACTGTCAATAATTACAAAATAACGAAATTTGTTTCATGAACTTTTTTAAATCTATACTCTCCAAATATAACAAAATGGCAATCTTAACAACTGCGCAATAAATACAGACGAAAGCAATTTATTAAAAATATTTACTATTATATATTGTGTATATGCTTTCTTTTGATCAAGACAGTAAAGAGCATTAAGAACCCCTTTAAATCCCGATGATCAATAAAACCCCCAATGTTCAATAAAACCCCCAAAAGGTCACTAAAAAACCCCAATGATCAATAAAACCTCATGTGATAAGCGAAGCTAAAACGTGACAATGACCATGTAAGTGCTGGTAATTTCTTTAATCACTATTCATTTTGTACTTCTGTCACTGCTATTTTTCGCCAAAGTTCAATAGCTAAATATGTCAGAACTTTCTTCCAGTGACACAGGAAGATTCCCTTTCCAATAAATTTCGTGCTTCACTTTGTTTATTGCTTTCGACAGTAATTGTTAATTGGTAACAATGCAACTGTAGCAATTTAATACTCGAAAACTGCAAGGAGTTTTTACTTTCTCTTCCTTGAAACTTTTTTAAGTGCAATTTAATTCTGGATAAATCCTGTGTTGTGGAAGCAGAGAAAGGAACGATAACATTGTTTCGAAATAGCTTTCATTTAATATTTATTTTCTTTTTTCAACCTGCTCTCTACTCTAAGAAGAAGAAAAAAAAATCGAATGCTTGTTTTAAATTCGTTTGTAGATGTTTCTATTTTTTCTAGAAACAGGTTTCGCAGTAATGCATATGCTCGAATATCTTCATTTATCAAAATGTCGTATACCGAATTTTCTAAAACAGTTTATGGACGCGAAACATCTAGGTTTCCTTGGTCAATTATATTTGGTTTTAAAATGCTGTGTGTGATTATTGCATGCTGTTCTAAAATACCCAATGTTGTTGTTGTTACTAATGGCACTTTCCATGGACAAGCGCGCTGACGGTCGTCAGCCATTTTAAGCTTAATGAGCGTCTCTTGATTTTGAAATAGCGTCAACCAGGACCAAGATTACGACTTAGCTACACGCTCATCACATTCGCTTGGACAGCCCCTTTTACAGGGGAGCACATTTATACACCTCACAGACAGTACACCTAAGAATAACCTGCTTTTGTACGTAGGACACTTGAACATGTGAGAGAAATAATCTAAAATGATTTTGAGTCATGTAACAAAAACTGAAGAAAAAGATTAATTGCATGTTAAAAGGCAAATGGGTTTTAAAAAATTTAAAAATTTTAGTGAAATTTCTAGCCAGAGTTAATGAGAACCTGAAACCGAAGACACGAAAAGTTAATCGGGCTGTATGAAAGTAGGGAGAATAATAAAAATTAAATATATGGCATTCAGTTAAGATGCTTTTTACACAGAAATCTACTTGACTCAGTAGACCATTTATACCCTTTCGTCAAAAATAAAATGCTTGCGCGGGAAGCAAGTATAACTTATTAGGAGGAGAGTCAATTTGACATCAGTCTTTAGTATTGGGAGAACATATCACATTACATAGGAGGTTACATTAATACAGTTTATTATACACCTTCAGATCTCACTTGTTTTGTCAAGCGAAATAGACGCAAATAGCGAAGAACATCCTAACATCATATGAAAGTACTAGGGTAAAAGAAAGCGAGGTAATTCTTGCAACAGATTCCATAACTCCATTGCTGGAAATGCTCACAAAATTCGGGACGCAGCAAAAAAAAATATTTGAAATCCCTCATTTTGTAGAAAACGCCAAGCCTATAGAATTGGTACATCTTTCATTCTATTGGCACCACAAATAAAAAATTTAGGCCGAAAATTAGATGAAATTTTCTGTGTAGCACGGAATATAGCTACCTATTCATTTATAAATACTGAGTAGAAATCATGCAGAAGATAGCTGAGTGCATCAGATGAAAACGTTATGCTAGAAGCGGTATGTCCATTCGATTTCGAGACATGTATGAAAATTGGTACAAAAGAAGAAAAGCCATAATGATGATATAAAAAAATGTTGGTAAATGGACAGGGAAGTCGATCATTTATCTAGAATCTTGAAAAGGGATTCAAAAATGAGAGCTGAAGTGTATGAAGAGGGGAAGCAAAAGGGATTATCTGATTTGTTGTTAATATTACCAAGATCTAGTTATGTAGGAGAATTTTTAATCCTTTCTATAAACAGAAGGATTTGCATAATAGTCTGCGAAGATCAACTAGCAGACGTACAGGGTGCCCTGGCACAGACTTAATATGGAAATGATACAAAGCGGAGAATTTCCTAAGTTTTAAATAAAGGATAGTTGATGACAGATAACGTACTAGCTCTCAACTGAAGAAGATTCGTGCAGTAAAGAGATGATTAATATCTAGTGGCATCAAACCAAAAGTATGGACTTCCGTAAAAATTTGTACAAAAAGAACAACGAAATATCCATTTATCCATAACCTGTGCGGGGAAGTATGGCTGCTTGATAGCTACGGAATAAGCAGGTTCGATCGGAAATCTAAGATGCTTTGGAAAGCACTCCAGATATTTAAATTTTTCTCACACGACTTCGCAGGTATAAAATATACTGTAGGAAAATGAGCTTACGATCGAAAATCAAACTAAAAATCTGTATTTCATTCACTACAAGAATCGGGAACATTTCTGATGTGAATATTCGGATTCAGAGAAATGATTCACTTTCATCAGAAAAGTATACGTATACTCTTATTAGAAGAAATCGTTTGTCCATTATTCCTGCATCAAGCTAAAACCTTATTAAATACAATTTTTAATTGTTGCTCCATAAGATTTACAATTTTTAATTGTTGCTTTATGAGATTTACAATTGTTGCTCCACAAGATTCATGTTGCTACTTTTGGCACGAGATTTGCAGATCGTTCATATCAAAGCTTCCAAGAACAGATGGCATATGGTTAAGATTTGGCTGATATCAATCATAAAAAGCGTGACACTGAAGACAACTTCTCGAGAAAAACCTTTCTCTTCTACGAAACAATTTGAATAAAAGTTTACATGAGAATGCATGCCATAGAGCTATATATGGCCATGTGAATTTTCATTGTCATTGTGACAAGACGAATTCTCCTTGAAAAAGCATTGCGTATCTGGGCTTCCTGTAAAATGAGATTATCAAGCGTATTACGATTTCTGAGGAAATCACTTTGGAACATGGAGGCGTATCCTTGTTTCTCTACTTCATAGATGAGACAAACATAGTCCACCCGCTCCGATGTTTTACATAAACAGCTCTTCAAAGCAACTGGTGTGTATTGTGAATAATTTTTAGGATCAATATCAGGATCTAAGAATGGAATCAAAATCGTGTCCTCCATTATGAATGGTATTCCTGCTCAATCTAGTTTCTGTTAAATAACAGCAGCAGGTTAGAGAGGGAAACTGTATTAAAATGGCGAAAAATGGTATAAGTAATTCCATTTGCCCAAGGATTAGTATCATGGACTTGTGACAAGGCCGTTTGCAGATCAAGTACCCTAAATTCACAGTTGTATGAAAAGGTGCTTCTATTGTTAAAACGGGAAGACAACTGTAATAGAAACATCATCATTGCCATATAAAAACTAACCAGCTAATAGGAAAAAATCAATTCTAATATTCTTCTTGTCCTAAATTTTTAAAAATTCTCAATTGTTTCTCCCAAAATATTGGATATATTTAGAAAATTCCAGACTAACCTAAGACGGGGGAAAAATAAATTGTTTTAATGTTTCAAACCAACCCTTCTATAAGACTTTTGCAAGTTAATTTCGCCCCCCCCCATATTAGCTTTTTGGCGTTGACACTACAACTTTCTGTTATGAAGCTGTAAAAATAATTCTTCGAAAGCATTATGATTAAAGAAGCCTATTTAATTCTAATTTAAATACTTTCATCAAAACATCTGATTATAATTACGGTTTAAATTCCAACTCTGTAAGTAATCGAAAGCAATAATTAGGATTGGTTTGATTAAGATTAATATAATAATGCAAAACATGTAAAAAATGGTAAAATATATTTAATTATTATAAACTCAGTTATGAATAGTGAGAAAAATAAAGAAATAATATCCATCAACCAGTTGTATTTTAATGATGCAGGAATAAAGGACATATTGCTTAGGAAATAAGATAACATATTATGGTTTTTTCTTCTTCTTTTAAATAATAAACCCTAGTGATCTTATATGAATAATAAATAAATTGTAAAAATAGTGTAGGAATGTAAGAAGTAAGAAATCAAAAAATAGGATGCTAATCCAAATTAAGTACCCCTAAGTGAATTATCTCAATTAGCAAAAGTTTAAAAAGTTAAAAAAAAGAAGAACCAACAACCGTTTTAGCTGAATCAGTAAATTAAAATCATTAGAAGTAAAAGTGGATCACGTTTTTGAAAAAAAAAGATTTATAACCTTATCAAACAAGGGATTGTACAGCATGGCACTTCTATTCCAGCATGATGAAAAGTTGCCTTTTAAAAGATAGCATAAGAAAATAATTGAAAGATTTAATGTAAACTGATTTAAATACTTTGATGAGGATTTATTAATCATAAGCAAAGTTGTTTGGAAAGATATATTTATTTAATGAATCTAGTTTTTATCATCCATGGAAGAAAATAAAAGAAGGGAAAAATCTTTTCAATTTTTATTCGCTGAATCAGAGTTTTCTGAGAAGATTGCACTTTCTCCCGTTTTAAGGACTATTTCTAAACTATATACTTCAATTATTTTAAAAACTCATTTTCTGCGAAAAATTTAAGATAAACGAAAAAAAAAATCGTCGAAACCAATGAAAATTGTATAAGCGCCTTAAGTTTCGAAATTCATTGAATATTGATCAGATAAAAGTATTTTTAAAGGAAATCAGTGCAGCAAATGTAAAATAAAATTTTAAGAGTTTATTTCAAAAATCTCATTTTTTTCTTTTAATATTATTGCAATCCATATCTTTTGTTCATAATGAATGCATGTATTCAGTAAAATATCTGATCAATTAATTGCCTTTGATAATAAAATCAATCGCTGGGTCTTATTTCACAATGCTACAATATTATAGTTACAAATAATATTAATTCTTTAAAGAGAAATTATTGTAGATTTGCTTTTAAAGAATAAATGAGATCTGATGATGACTGAAATATAATACGAGATTTCATCATTTCGTACTTATGTCAAATAAAATATAGATAAGAAATACAGGATATTTAGTATTAATTAAAATAAAAAAAACCTGACAGCTGAATAAATAACATTAGAAGGTGTGTAAATACTAATTTTTTTATCACTTGATAAGTATATGTGCAATAGGATCTTGTTTCTAAAAGCGAAAGAATTCTGGCGAAGAATCAAATCTCCTGAAATCTCAGCCTTTCCTTTATTTACAAGAAACCAAGTTCTGGGGACGATTTCTTGGCTGTTATATGCCTGACAAAGGACTCAATCCACGGTCTGCAGTTAAGTGCTTTTTAAATGAACATTTACATACTGTAGATGTTTAATTATTTGATGCTATGATTTATGTTAATGCATGTTTATAAAAGAATTCGTGACATCATTCTTGCTATTTTACAATTGAAAAATTCCAATTTTTTAATTCTGTTTATCCCAATAGTACAGATTGTTCAATAGAATATTTTAGATTTTCATAACTCTTGCGTTATTCCTGTATTGACAGGAGTTGTCTTAAATATATAAAATATAGATTGAGGTTATTCCGAGGAAATTTCATAAAATTTTTAAGGAAAATTTATAATTTTTCTGGTTTTATGTTAATGCATCTATGACAAAAATCTAAAACTTTCTTATAACATTATATTCGTTTTGTCTACAATATTGCTCGATAAGTGGAAATCTTTCGAATTCGCACACTTTTCTGGGTTACTTCAGTACTATCCTGCCACCCATTGGAAACTTTTGGTACTATTGATGTCCTTGGCGCGATCTGCTCTGTCGTCTCATTAGACGTGAATGATAAATGGATCATCCTGTATGACTTCCTTTTTAAGAGCTCTTCTACTAAAACGCTCGTTTTATTTGAGAGGTATTTCACATTTCCATGTAATTTTCCATACCACGTATGACGAGCGTAATATAAACATTAGAATGAAAATGATAATAATTTTCTTTCATATGCTCGAGGGCTGATTTTGCCTTATCTCCCGCCGTCATTCCGGAAATCAAAACAGCGTATAGTAAACAATGCTGATAAAAAAATTTCTTATGTTTACTCATTTCTCAGAAAAACTGATAGCTAATCTCGTACCCAGACATAGGACAGGTAAAAACCTTCCATTCATAAGCTTTCGAGACGTTCACTTGAGCAACATCTGACGCTCCGTTGAAAACTTCTTCCTACTTCAGTGTTTTCATTTTTTTTTCATTGGCATTTTTATTGGAGTAATGCTGGAGGCATTTTCGAACGAAGTCATATGGATTGTGGTGTTTAGTTTTATAATTGCATTTTTCTTGGCTTTCGGAGTTGGAGCAAATGATGTGGCTAATTCTTTTGGGACTTCTGTTGGCTCCGGTGTGCTAACTCTAAAGCAAGCATGCATTCTGGCGACGATATTTGAGATACTTGGAGCCCTTTTGATGGGTAAGTGAAATTTAATTTCTTTTTTTCTATACAATACATGCTTTGTAAAATTTTAAGGATATTTGTTTTTTTCATAAAATAATTTAAAATATAGTTATTTTCGATAACATGTATGATGTTAAATACCTAAATTTTAGGATTACAAAAAAACCCACAAAATTTTGTATTCAGTTGTATTTAAGATACATTTCTATATTTTGTTTCAGTTATTGATTATTTTTTTAATATTTCATTTGGGAACATGCAAAAATTCATCTTGAATACTTATAAAGGGGAGTTCGCACATTTCCTATTATTTTTCTCATCGTTTCACACGTTTTCTCAACTACGGATATTATTTTTGAAACATATAACAGTTTTGATTTCAAAAAAATTCTGATGAAATTTAATAAATTAAAATTCTTTTTTAATACTAATATAGGAAATATGTAACGCATAAAAATTCCTAAATGTTAACATTTTTCTCATATTACGACGTAAATTTATTTTTAAAAACTTAGTTTACAAAAATTATATGTATTTATTTACAACATTAAACAGAAATTATTATTGAATTCACCATGAGAAGCAAAAATGTACACCTTCTTTCACTGCTGTTTTCATTCTCTGATGAATTCAATGTTATTTTCTTAATGTCAAATGTTAACAGGATTTTTGTCAGTTTATTCCTCATTTTAGAATATGACAGCTATTCAAAGTCTTGTATAAATAAATTTTGTGTGAATAGACAAGCTTGACGAAAGTCGGATTTAAATTTTTCACTCAAATTTAAAAACTGTAAAAGAAAAATAAATAAAACTGTATACAGAAAAATTAAATGTACAATTATTGTAGATAATGTGGGAAACACCTGTACACATTGTAACCAATAATGCAGCCTGAAGTTTGATATACTCTAGAAAATTGAAAATTTACTCAAGGATTATTTTAAGTGCGAATAGTCTAAGCCCAGCATAATCCCTGGTTATTTACAAAGCACACAACATTAGGGGGGATATCCTTTTAGAGATGGCATTATCTTTATCAAATCCCTGAAAAATAGAAAAATATTTTTGAAATGAATTGCCTTTTTAAAAATTCTTGTTCTAATATAGACATAAAATGTGTAAATATTTGTCGTAAAATAAAACGTGGTTCCCGATAATCTTAAAGAAATTTGAAAATTTACTCAAGGATTATTTGATTTACTAGAGGAAGAATTTTCGCCAAAAGTCTGTTTAATCAAAGAAATTTTTATTAGCTCTAAAATATTTTGCTATTCCATGGAAAAAAATAATACCTAAATAAAAATATTTTATAGTATAAATATTGTTTTTTCCTGTAAGTCGTTTAAATTCCGATGAAAGTGTTTCTGTTTATTTTTCGCAATACGTTTAGTTTAAATTCTAACTAGAATTATATAAAAATATTCTATTTAGAACTAAATAATCTATAAAATCGTGACTTAAAATAGAGAAAAAGAAAAATTTCAAAACAGTATTACTAGAATTTATCGGTTGCAAATAAGCTATTGACTTAATTGATTAGATAAGACTTATTTAGATTTGTTTCATAACTAAACTAAAAAAATTGAAACATTACGAAAAAAAATGTTGAAGTTTTTCAAACAGAAATATTTAAAAATGTGCAATGTTTAATTTAAAATGAAATTTTAAATTCTAACATCGAAGTGCAGCATATTAAATTTAGCATTTTTCTGTAGAAATACTACATAGAATATCTGTGAACTGAGAGCAGAAACTGAATGAAGGCTACAATACGTTTGTCTAAACGTCAGCAGTAAAATATTTCATCATTGATATATAGATCATGGAAAATAGATCATATATCATCACGGAAAAATAGTTCATGAATCGAGGTTATGTTAATGCTTCATTATAGCTTCTGAAGCTATTCTAAGAATTATGGGTATATACCTAAAACCTCGTCGTTTTATAAGAATTTAAAGAAGATTTTCTTGCTATTTCAAAATATCCAATTTTTTTTGTTGCCTTCGATCATTGACCAACTATTATTCCTTTAAGACTAACTTGTAAATTTTCTTTTTTTTTCCTATTTGTATTTAATAATTCCATACGAAGCAACAAAAGTTGCTTCTAAATGAGATTTTAAAACTTCTCCGATATTCCAATTAAATATTAAGAAAATAGTTTATAATCCAAAAGCATCAAAACACCTTGAAAAAATATCGGGATAATTTAAGTTTATCTACTGTAAAATGTATTTGAAATGTAACATACATCGACACTAAAATAAAAACATCTCATGGAAGCTTCTAAATTTTAAATTCAAGTTATTCTCTAGCACGGAAAACATGTTATTTTGATTTGAAAATTTTCCTGACTCAAGCGCATTGTGTTTCCCATGATTAAAAAAAAACGAAGGTGCTTTCAGAGTGTTTATATCAGAATCTTGAGAATAGACAGCATTTTTGGCATTATTGTCTTTAAAGAAAACTAAAGTGAGTTTTAAAAAAACTAAGTAAGCTATAAAAAGATTAGAGTTAAAACTTATTATTGAAATAGGGATAATAAGAATGGGAACTATAGTTATTAATATTCTAGAAGAATGCAAAGAATATAGAATATGGGCAAATTAGAATATTTATTCTTAAAAATCTATAATATTAATTTTAAAAAACAATTTTTTTCGCAATGAAATTTTAAATAGAAGTAGAATGCAGACATAAACTTAATGAAAGCAAGTCAAATTCGTTCAGTGTTTTATTTGGTTTAATGGCAACATAGCAGCGCCAGAGTGACCAGATTCAATGCACGGATAAGGCTTGGATGTTTATATCTTTTGTAATCTGCAATAAATAAAATAAGTGATAAAGAATAAAATTTGAAAAAAAATTAAATAGTAAAATAAAGTAAAAAGCACTTTTATTAGTACATTGACAAAAAAAACCTAATTTTTAAATCAAATTTTGGAGGTCAAAACATAAATTGTTTAAATATGAACAAAAAAAAGATTTTCGAATTTTTTTCACATTTCTAGCAACCCTCCATTTGAAAAGAAGACTATCAAGAATTACATATTTTTAGATATTGTCTTTAAAAACTGATTGTTGATTCAGGAACCTTATTGACCCTACTCTGATTTGAAACGCTGAAGCTATAAAATTTGAGGATGATCGGGGTTTTGTATTAAATAAAAAAATTAACTTTCATTCATCAAAAGTGTCTGTATCAAAAATGAAACTTTTGAGTTGATCGTTGTTCTCTGATGTTTCGTTGCTATTATTTGCAACAATGTGAATGTTCAATTAACCATGAAGCAATGGCTTGGATTAAAATTCCACTGATTAATATGATTATAAACTACTTTAGTATAAAATATTAAAATAGTAATATCAACAACAGTAAAACAGTAAATATGTTTTCTTCAATAACAAACGATGAGCAAAGTTTCTTTCTTATCCATACGAACATTCTTCTAAACGAAATAATGATAATAACATTGAAATAAACTCCGAGGACTGCGAGTATTAATTAATTTAGTCTTACCAATCAGTTTTGTTGAATACATCTCATAACAATGAAATAACATGCTATTTTATTATTATCATATTATTAGGGATAAATTAGTTGGAAATGCTCTTGTTATTGTGAAACTTCATTTGGTAAAAAAAATCTATGTAACTCTATTTCGTTCATGTTGGCTCGATATTTTTATGAATTATTCCTTAATATTTTGATTTTCACTGAATTCTCATTTAATTTATTATTGAAACTGCTCGATTTACTCTGAATATTTTCGTCTTATCCAGCAAAAAAATATATTTCCTTCATTTTTTCGTCGAGGCAAGTAGGTAAAAAAACTAAACGCACGAGCTATTGCGTTTATATAAATTTGATTTAAGACATCCAAATAAATAAGAAGGGAACTGCAATTAAATTTTTAATCTTGCAAAGAAAATATTAGCTTTTTTTAATTGATTTCTGTATTTATTATTGCTTTAATTATTATTTATACACTTATTTCATTTTATATATTTATCTCCCTTTTTGTGACGTTACTTTGTTGTCTTTTTTGTATGTGTAAATGAGAGAAAGCATTTGAGCATATGACAGCATAGTTTTTTTTTTCAACTTCTACTATTAGTTAATACTCTTCCTCTATATATCTTGTTCAAATTTTTTCAATAGTTAATATAATACTTCTTTTTCATCCAATCAAGTTCAAAAACATATTTTTAAACTTGTAAGGAATGACACTTGATGTTATTGCCCTTTTTTCATATATTAACTCATTCATTAAATTTAATTAATTATTTTTTACTTTAAATAGAGTTTTAGTAGTCTGTAATAAAAATCGAAAGAGGTGTTAACTCAATCGGCAAAATGCGAGAATTTCAAGATTTTTCATGCGAAAGTGAAGAATACGATTTCATTTCTTGCGAAAATCAATAACTTTTTGATAAATTCTTTATATTAATTGTAATTATTTAATAAAAATTAACTAAGATAAATTTTTCTTTGTTTACTTAAGTAGGAATTGACTTACTTTTTTAATTACTTGTTTATTCCAATAACAAGTATAAAACAGGATTTCATTTATTTAACCTAAGAATTTCTTTTACGCATTTGAAATATTTAATGGCAGATCTAAATTCTTTGTTTAAAAATTATATTTAAACATGTTTAAACTTTTAAATAGAGGGTATAACTAGAAATTTAATCTAGAAAAAAAACTGTTT
Source organism: Argiope argentata (assembly GCA_026289955.1). Taxonomy (NCBI): domain Eukaryota; kingdom Metazoa; phylum Arthropoda; class Arachnida; order Araneae; family Araneidae; genus Argiope; species Argiope argentata. Next base: position 2,266,731 of record JAOUZG010047196.1, read on the forward strand.
ATAAGATTAAGATAATACAACATACGATTTTTAGAAAATTATTTCACTACGTTTAGAACTACATTTAATTTTCACACATTTCACTAAATTTTGAAAAAATTTTCACTACATTTTCTAAAAGTATTTGCTCACTTTCTTTGACAATCTACACAACTTTTTATAAGCATTGCTATTTAACTTTAGTCTAACAAGGTCTTAATCATTTCCGACTTTATCAGGAGACATTTAATCGCAGTATGAGAAAACGGAGAGACATAAGCCACATTCTCTGTATTCGCATTTTAGAAAGTATTTCTGATGAAAATTGCCTTGGGTTAGGAATGCAAGCGAAAGATTTTCTCTACATTGGTCGAATAAAGGTATTATTAATAGCATTCGTTAGATCAGGAGGAAACAAAAGTGTATTATTTTAGGTGAATAATTAAAAAAATAATGCATAAAAAATGCTTGAATAAGCGAATCGATAAATTTATTATGAAACCAAGGAACCAGAAGCATTTACTTTTACAAATATTCCACAGTTTGAAGATTATTACATATATTTTTTCATTCTGCTGAAAATTGCCTTGTATTAGAAATGCAAACAAACGTTTTTCTCTATAGTTGACGAATAAAGACATTATTAATAACAAGATCAGCAAGAAAGAGAAGTGTAATATTTTAGATGAATTAATAAAAAAATAATTTCATAAAAAGTACGAGAATCAGCAAATCGATAAATTTATTATTAAACCAAGGAACCAGAAGCATTTAATTTTCCAAATCTTCCACAGTTTAAAGATTATTGCAGATATTTTTTCATGAAGAGAAATTAAGACAATAAAGAAGAGGAAATTTTAAGACATTAAGATCCTAAATTTTAAAAGATTGAAAGCTAAGCTCTTAACTGCTTACATATATCTTGCTAGATCATATCTTCAGTTTACAGAATGTTTAGTCAGAGCACTTCCACACAAGACTTGATATCATTCGTTCATGCATGAACTTGTAAGTTTACAAATACGGTGGTATGTAATAGTTTATATAAAAATATTCAATTCTAAACTTTGACAAAATTCAATGAGTTTATTGAATTCCAAACTAGCTAAACCATTTATTAATATAAGACACTGATGTTTCTTGACAACTAAAGCAGTTCTAATGCTGGTTTCACACAGAACGTTTTTATATTGCTGAGAAAAATCGACGCCATTGTGATTTTCAAGTTAGTGATCAACAAATATCGCCAGAAATAGTTAGATGTTAAATTACGTTTGGACTAAATTAGAAAAATGGATTAGTGACCACAGATAAGGGAATATGTCTCTCTTTTCTAAATACAGAGAATCATAGAGTGTTTAAAAATATCACAAGACAGATTACTCTTATAAAATTGAAAAAAAGAGAGTAATTTCAGAAAAGGTTTACATTTTTTAAGTAAACATATTTCATATAACAATTTAAAAGTGCTTTAGACAATTATTCATATTTAAATGTTTACATATAGCAGGTGTAAAATTTAAGTATGAATAACAACAGGAAAAAATATATCATTTGTATTTTAATTTTTTCATAAGATTGTATAACAAAAGCACTGTAAATGATGTATATGCTCAACCTTTGGTTTAATTGCAAGATATTGGCCCAAATATTAATTTATTATTCCATGAAACTCCTTTGATATGAAATTATTCTAAGGAAATATAGAAGAGATTAATTTAGTTATGGAAGGTGTAATTAATCTCTTCCTCTGGGCATGGAAGAGATTAATTTGTAAAGTATTCATGAAACGAAAGATCACTACTAGCTCTCTAGAAAACGTCTATTAGATATTTATCAATTTCTTTTAATATAATAATAGTTTTTCTATTGTTTACATGAAATCACGAAAGAATACATGAAATGAAATTTATAATTCCTAAGTCTATAATACTGTGATTTATTTCAATTTTACTTGATATAAAATCTATTCAAAGGATTAATTTGTAAAGTATTTGTTAAATATTGCACTGTATTAATTTGTAAAGTATTCATGAAATAAATAATCACTACTTACTCTCCAGGAAACATCTATTAGGTATTTATTAATTTCTTTTACTATAATAATAGTTTTCTTTTTGTTTGAACGAAATTACGAAGGAATAAATAGAATGGAATTTATGATTCCAAAGTCTATGATGCTGTGATTTATCTCGATTTTACTATATTATATAATCTGGTTAAATATATTTTACCATCATATCCTATTCTTACATGAGATTACTTATGAAAAGTGCACGTTTCATGATCATTGGAAAACGCTATAATTTATAAAGAATCCTCTGGCCTTACGAAGCTGCAAGATGTCTCTAAATACGCTTAACTTTCTTACGACTCTTTCAGTTTGTTTATTAAACGAAATAAATAAAAATCGTCATCATTATTTGAAGGCACCAAGAGTAATTGCTTACTCCCAACCACAACGTGTCATGTTAAGAATTTTTATTCATATAATGACTTTACTTTGACGCGTTTCAGTGAACTTTGTAACATGAAAGAAGAAACATCAAATACGTCTCGTCCGTTGACGAGTCATTTAGCTACGCGTCTTTCCTGATTCTTTTACGAGAGGAAAGAAATAAAAATCTACCATAATTCTTTGAAGGTGCCAAAAAATTCTGTGTTCCTACATCCTGATCCCATCTATTGGCATCCTAAAGATTTTCCATTTATGTTGCAGTTTTGCTATGACGCAATTCTGTAAATTTTGCTTTTGCTAAAAAGATATATTTGCAATATTTTGTCTATCAAACTATAATTAGTTACTACGTCATTTTCTACAAGAACATGAAACCGTTACTGATGGCGTGATTATTCTTTTTCGAAGACAGCTTGATCCTGTTTGCTTGGATGTAATTGCGAGTCAATGTCGCCGGCGTTGAATTTTGGAATACATTTGGAACCGAAGCGTGATAAGAATTTGATTCATGAATAAATGGGAAATTTTTGGATAATATTCATGATTTGAAATTTCGGATTCCATAGAAAATGAAGGATTTCCATTATTACAATATATTTAATCCTTGCGTTTTGCCTATTTTAATTTAAATCTCCTTTTTGAAAATACATTAAATGATCTGAAAATACCGTATTATTTGTCATCCAGTCTAAAAAACATTTTTAAGTCAGTTACTACTTACTTCAACAAAGAAAAAATTCATTTTAGTTACTTTTTATTCTGCAATTACAATTTATACAAATAGTTTATCCATGAATTAGTAATTTTCGCAAGAATTGAACTCGCATCCTTCGCCTTCACTGGAAAAATACTGAAATCCTCGCTTTTTACCGATGGAGCTACTGCCTGTTGATTTCATTTTTCATTACAAACTGCTAAAAGTCGCTTTAAAGTATTAAAAAGGAATTAAACTAAATTAATTAATTCATATTTCAAAAAAACTGTATTATTATCGAGTGTCATTTACTACAAGTTTTTAAAAAATGTATTGCCGGCTTGCTGGCACAGGGGTAGCGCGTCTGCCTCGTGTTCAGGAGCTCCCGGGTTCGAGTCCTGGTTCGGGCATGGTTGTTATTCTGTGTACTATCTGTGAGATGTGTGAATGTGCCCCCCTGTAAAAAGGGGTTGTGCAAGCGAATGAGATGAGTGTGTAGCAAAATTCGTACTCTTGGCCCTAGTTGGCGCTACTTGAAACAAGAGACGCTTCACTCGGCTTAAATCTGCTGCTGGGTCCAGCAGCGAGCTTGTCCATAGGCAAGTGCCATTAGAACCAACCAAAAAATGTATTTGAACTTGAGAGGGTGAATAAATATTTTATTAACGATTGAAATTTTGAACAAGATACATAAATATGTATAGTGAGAGTGTAAACTAATAGCAAGAATTTTTTAAAAAGTATCAGCAGTTTTATTGGCTTAAATTGTTGATTTGCCTTCCAGAATAGATCTCTTTGTTAGGGATCGTGGTTATAAGGAAGTTTTAACACCTGTTTTTTTTAGTTTAATTAAATATCCCTTACAGTAAACGTAAAACGTAATGATAGCATAATACATTTTTTAAAAAATTGATTTAAAAATTGCTTTTATTTATCTTTAATAAAGGCAATATATTTTAACGTATGATATTGAAGTAAATAAATGGTAAATTATAAATCAATATCTGCATTGTTTTTTGAAATATTTGAAATTATTGAATCAAACAGGGTCGTAGAGAGAGTTGTATAAGTATTTTTTATCTGTTGGAATTAAAGGATCCGAGATATCTTTTAGAGTATGTTTCGTTGGAGACAGTCTCTTTTAAAACTCCTTTCTACATGGATCGACATGGTTAACAAATGATAGAATTCGTGACATATTATTTTTCATTGCTTTAAAATAGGTGAGAGTGATAAGTATGCAACTATTAGGGCCTCTACAATTAATTTAAGACATTTTGAACCTGCACTCTTGACTTGAAAGATGAGGGCCGCAGCAGTCACCCATAGATGCCGGGCACGGGCTTCCATAAAAGACATGACATAAGTATAGTATGATAAGAATTCCTTCCTCCAAGTGCAAACATTAATTCTGCAGAATGTTATAATCAGCTTGATGCTTTAAACGTTTCAAGGGCTGTAGAAAGTGTGCTTCCCACCAAATGTTTCAGATTTTCTATGAAATTATGTGGACAGCTTCAAGTTCTGAAAAAATTTGCAATTAAAGAAACACTTAGATGTTTCTGTTCCTTATCTCACATACAAAGGTGTATCTTGATTTGTTACTTAATTACTAATTAACCATATCAATGAATTACTTTTATTTAATTCATTTATTACTTTTATTTAATTCATTAACTTTTATTTAATTCATTAAGATAAATTAATCACTATACTTAAGCTAATATTAATACTAAAACTATTTTCATATACTATAACTAGAAAAAAATTGCCTTTTAAAGGGTTGAAGTAACCATACCAAATAAATATATAAAACATCGATTTGAATTAGTTAACTGATGTGGAGTTTCTCATCACAACAAAACAAGTTGCTTTGACCGTAAATAAAAGCGGAAGCAATTTGATTGGGACGTTCTAGCGTATCCCCCGTACTTCCCAGATTTTACTCCATCCGATACACTGATGACGATTGCAAAGAGAAAAAATTGTACCATGCCGCAACCACGATCATGTGTAGATAACTTTTCTACAAGCATGCATATTTTAAATGACAAAGACTCGTTATATAACTCAATTCTGAATTTATGGTCAATGATATTTCATTGAATTTAAAGTAATTTCGTGGCGATATTACGCATCCAGCAGTGATCTGTAAAATTGATTGCATTTTTCGAGATTAAGTGAAAATTACATTTGGGTAATATTTTATATGAAGCACTCAAGTCGCAATGAAATAATAGTTATCTAAATCAGTAGATAAATTAATACAGAAATCTCACAAAATCTGCATCAAATGTTAGTTAAAGAATAAACTTTAAAAGAATAATAATTAAAGATAAAAATATATGTTTCAAAAATTGTTGCAGACTCAATAAATCAAAAGTAGTTTCATTTATTTGAATAATAATGATGTATTAAAATGCATGTTAAATTTGCATTAATGAGTTGCTCAATTTCTTCATAGAATGGTTATGCCTTATATGATTTCGTTTCACTAGAAATGAAAGTTTCATGAAAGGAGACTCTGGCAGAATTTGCCATTGACATATGCATCGCACTTTTCTTGACACTTTTTTTCATTACTTTTCCATACCAGTGTAATTTTTCTTCTTCTAGAATACTAAAAAGATCAGAAAACTTTTCATTTAAAAATAGCACTTATTTTTTAAAAACTTAATTCAAAAATTTATAGCACTTATATTTTTAAAAACTTTTAAATGCTTTGAACCAGTTCTTCTCTGTTTAATTTAAGTAAACTAACGTCTCGTTTCAAATAAACTCTGGGGTTATTGTGTAGCGTACCTCGTAATTTTGAAACATGGTCCAATAATGAGGATGACACTTGAGATAACAACGCCTTTCCAAACTTCCACACCACACCTCAGTTTTCTGCCTTGTGGTTACGTACCAAAATATTTTATTACTGAGAAGAAACGTGACAAGCAGAAGACAAAAATAGTCAGAAATGGTGAAAATTTTGAGTCTTTAGAGATCTTACAAATAAGTGAATCATCGTGAATCTTTCATTATAATTTTTCTTTTCTCAGCCCGTTGAATATTTTATAAATGTATTGGAAGCAATCACACACTTTGTTGAGTGCATTAGTGAATTATTTCATTCGGTTCAATTTTATAAGAATTGATGGTAGAAATATCTATATCAGAAATTACTTCCTAATAAAATACCCATATTCCATAATCAGCTTTTTTTTTAAAAAAAAAACCATTGATTTTTTTCAGTGATTTTAGTGCGCTGTAAAATTTAATAAGAAAATAAAACTGAGTACTTTACAGCTTTATGGCTTAGTAGGAAGTCGAGCATCTTTGGTGCATTTAAAGGATAAAATTTTTCTTGCTGGATTTTTGATCTTTTAAATGCGTCAGAAGCTATAGTCAAAAAATAAGATTGTGATTCTTTCAAACACTCAAAGAAAAGGCGAAAATCAAGAGCTAAGATTGACATTAATGAAATGTGAAAGTTTTTCAAACTCTCTTAGACAGCTTTCTCTCTTAACTCTCTTTCACAGCTTTGAATTTTAAAAAGATTAGACTTTTCAAAAATGAGATCCTTCCAAGTTTTAAGAAGATAAATAAGTATGTCTCCACAAATAAGCTTCTTTTTGAAAGTCGTCTTCATTTATTTGTAAGAGAAAGTTAAATATTTTTATTTTGATCGAATTCTTTCAACATGTCTCTATATGATATTTTGTCTTTGAAAGAATCATATCCCATTTAGTACATGGTGGCAAAAATTATTTGCACAATTTTCAGAATAAAGTCTCTATAAGTCTTTTCAAATATTATAAGAATCTGAATTTTCTATTGGAATTACTTCTAAAAATATATATTTGGTTTAAAGATCTTTTTAATATTTTTCTACTTTCAAGTTTTATATCTTTGCCTATTATTTTTATAACTCATCGAATTATTTTAACGTTATGAAGTAATTCAATGTGTTTGTCTTGAGGTTTCCGTATATCTTATTGGGTTTTTAATAAATCCAAATGCAGTTTTTAAATGTTAAAAGCCCCCAAGGACATTTAAGCTGCTTAAATATTAATTATGATGTATGGATTTGTAGCAAAATGTTAATAACTCAATTAGTAAGTTTGATGGATGAGAACTCAGAAATATTCTTCGGAATTACTTCTTTCATCTATTACCCAGGGAAAACTCGTAATTAAGGATGTGAAGCTTCCGGAATGGTGGCTAGTTCTCAACACTCTGGAGGATACTCGAATAGGTGGTGCTCTGGATCCTCCTATCATTGAGGAGATGTATTTCCTTTGGGAAAGGTTATTCCGTGACCGGTGATGGCCCTTAGTCGTTACAGAGCTGATAATGACGCTAACGGAAACCACAATTCCCGTCAGTATTGCTGTATCGGTGGTCCCGTCATTCACTTTTTTTTTATTTGTGTGTCTTCAAAGCGGGTTCGGGATTCACTGATATGACTTCCTTCGTCTGAAATATTGGAATAGATTTACGTGCTATAACGTGTTTTTCAAATCTATTTTTATTTTTCTCCGAAAAAAGTTAACTAAAAGAAAGTCAATTAATGGACAAAAAATTAATGGTGATGAAGAAGAATACTCGAAAAGGTATGCGTATCCAATAATGCGTATTCAAAATCTAATGGGCAGGAATGAGCGTTCTTGACTTATCCCATAGCTAAACAGGATTTTCCAAATAATTAAATAGGGCCGCAGTAGTCTGGTGGTAAGGTCTCGGCCGCGAAACCGGGGAGCTTCAGGTTCGAGACCCGATTCCACCTACGATCCTTCGTGTAAGCGGGTCACTTGCAGGTTAAATACGCCGAACCAAGCCTCCTCCCAGTGCCACGGTGTGGAAGCCTCGATAGGGCACGCCAGCTCAGTTGTTGCCCTCGTCATCTGACCATGACTCAAAATTATGAGGTCCGTCCCAAAATAGTCCTACTGTTACTTTGAAAATGTACCTTAATATAACTAAACTAAACTAAATCAAGGTAATTAAATAATGGCTCAGATCATATAGTTTGATGGTTCATCGAAAAAAATGTTCCACTTTAAACACTCTCCCATTTCAAACACAATAAATTTCTGATCAACAGCCTTGGAACATAACTGGTCGTATTTTACAGTTTTCCAAAGGTTATTTTTTTATTTAAATGTAAAATTATTAGCTATTTGTCTTTGAATTTTAACTCGTTAAGAATTTCTGATCAAAAAGACTCCAATTAGACTTCTTATTTCTGAAATATTTCTGAGTCCCATTTTCAGTGTTTTGAATGGAATATGCTTTATTTAAATTTGATTTTAATTTCTTGAACATGACAAAGGCTGATGATACATTTATTGTAAGAACACTTCCTACCGGCAAATAACTAATTCTTGTACAATATGTCGGATAGGTTTACCGCAATTCATACTACACAATCATGCAACCAGAACACTTTTACTGAAACATTTATTCATCCCATCCCGCAGTCAATGTCGAACAGGAATCCAGTCATAGTTTATATGATGAGGATTTTCTAACGATAAAAAAAGGACTACTGTCTGTAATTACATTTTATTGTTTCTTAAACTGGCGGTAATCTTTTCACAAAATTTATTCAAGAAAAATGAATTTCTACCTTGTTTGCTTAAAATAGATTCCAAAAATGAAAGAGACCCTCCTTGACTCTTAAAAACATCTCTTTTCCCAGTACTGGACAAAATAGTTATCCCCGGATTTGTTTCAAATTTCCCATACTTGAGATTTTGAAAACTCGCAGATTTTGATGAAGCATTCATAATGAGAAAAGGCATGTATCAGTACTTTTTAAATGGTTATGAGTAAAATAAAGTATCTGAATAGAGCATAATTAACAGGAAGCTTTATGGATGCCAGGAAATTTTAAAACAGATTATTTTGCTGCCTCTCACTAATTAAAATTATTTTGTTCATGTTTTATTTCTGGAATCATTTTGTATTATTGATTGTTAGGAACATTTTGTGGTTGTCAATTAGGATTTTTCAGAAAATGAATGTATTCGTGATAATTGCAGCGTTTTAATTATTACCTAATAAGTCGCATTGCCACACGACGAAAATGTAAACAAAATTTTAAAAAATTTTGACAAACCTCTGTGTAGTTCATAAATTAATTACTTAATTAAAATCTCTGCAGACGAAGGAAAATGAGAAAAAAAATATTAAAAAATCAAGATTATGTTAAATTAAATAAGCCGAAATTTAGCCTCAGAGGAAATTGTGAATTAACCCGGGAAGAAGTGCTCTCGAGAATTCAATGAGGTATCCACATACCACAGGCAGTTTAAAGGGACTATTAAGCATTAAAAAGGTTTTTTTTAACAATTATATCAAGGAATACAATTTGTCATGTTTTCAACATATGTTAAATAGTTTTAAATAATGGTAAATCAAAAATTAATAATAAATAAATTAAAAATACTCATTCTCTTCTAAAGACTTGGAATCATTGCTTTCTATGGATTTTTTTTTTGTTTTTCATTTATTCCGAATTAATCCACATTATTCAGAACTTACAATAATATGAAAAAAGTGTCAATTAATTTATTCTGAAAGCAATTTAGAGTTTGGAGAAGGGCTGTTGGCTCAGGTGTCGTCCTCGTCTTATGACCGCATTTCGAAATAACTTGGACAGTCCCAAAATAGTACTAGTATCGCTCAAAACTCATATTAATATAACTAAATTAAACTAAAAATGTAGCTTTACCTTGCTTTGATCAAAAAAATATTTTCGACCCATTCTATGTTTGAGATGATTGAAATGTGATTTTGTTAGTGTGTCATTCATCATCTGTTTATTTTAAATAAAGCCAGAAATCGTTAAGAAAATTATGAACAAGAATTGATTTATAAGAGCTAATTTTTATTTCGCTAAATTTTACTTTTGTGAACACTATATATTTCTCTTTCTTTCAGAAAAATTTAAAATCAAAATTTTGAAAATGATCTAAAATAAAGATACCCACTATTCAAAAAACAATTCCGATTCCTTTTGAATTTCAAGACTATTGATGCTTGAGAAATTTCTTCTGGCGCAATTACAAATCTTCAAGAGCCTTGCAACGTTTTCTGTTTGCACTTCTCAAACAAATCCACGCATCTTCAAATTACACTCTTGATTTCTTTCACATGCTTCTAGTGATTATCTCTTTTAGCTCTTATAGGAAGTGGCATTATCTTGTCTGATGACACTACACATAAAAACCCTTAAAGATTATTTGACTGTAATCTAACCATTTAAAAATATTTATGTAAGCAAAGATGAGAAGAACGGAACAGATTTGTCATAGCTGATGCCTTATTGTAAAACCTCTACATTTACCACTTGTAAAAAGCTTCGAAAATGATTCAGATGAAAAAATAGTAACAGTATATATATATATATATATATATATATATATATGAATCTTTAATGCTATGTACAGTTAAGGCGCTGGCTTAAAGCAGCTAGATTAGAAAGCAAAATATGGTAACTTTGTATCATTTTGTTTGACGAAATATATTTCTGTATAATGTAAATATTCGTGAATCATTATACAAATCACTATTATGAAAAAATACCGTTTTTTAGCACAGTGCTACAATTTATTCTTAAAAATATTATAAAACTTATTTGCTTCAAATTTATTACAAAAATAATTAAATTCAGAGTTTTATATTTGATTATATATGTAAATACGAATGTCATATTTCATTATGTATGTTCAAGTTTATTGATTCTTCAAATTATGCGAGAAAAAATGAAATCAATCTCACTTTTATTTTTCTAGATATTCATTATTAAATCCATTTAAATTTGTTACTAATTAATATCCAAATTGTGATCGCGAATTTATTCTTGTAGTTACGATTACTAAAACAAAATTAATTTTTACAGTGTATAAAAATTGCGAAATAAACAAAATTCTTTGTAATTTTATAATCATAAGCAATTTTGTCTTTGGTGTAGGATGTCTTCTTACCTAAAAAAATGCAATTATTGCAACGAGTTTTCATGTTTCATTGAATTTGTCGGACAGTCCCAAGCTCAGGTTGTGAATCTGTCTTTACAACGCATTAAAACATTTATCAGCTACTGGAAAGTACCTTTAACGGAATTTGTTAGAAATACAATATAAATATAACAATCCGTTAATCATGAGTAGGATTATAAGGTAAACATCGGTGCTTCAATTTGTGTTTAGTATTTAAGCTTCATATTCATAATCTTTAGCTAATAATTTTAAAATTTTGAAAAGGTGTTATAATGGTTTTATTTATTATCTTTTACTTATAATAAAGTACAATGTGTATGTGTATGTTTGTGTTGGCGATGTACAGGCCAGACCGTTCGACCTACAGCTACCAAATTTGGTATATGTATATCTTGGGTGCCAGGAATGTGCGCCTCTGAGCCTTTTTTGAATTTTTAATTAAAATTTTGATTAATTAAAAATAAGCGAAATTTTGAAGTTTTTTCGCTATAACTTCCGAAAATATTACAGCACAAAATTGATTTTTGTATCATGTTAAAGCTCAAAAAAATAGATTTTCAATTATACTAATGTTTTGACCTATAAATTAAAACTCTATTTTTAATGAATTTTTAAACATTTAATTTAATCGTTCTTTTCAACAATTTATTTCGCACAAAATAAAAATAAAATTTTATCTTCAAGAAGATCTCAAAAAAATCAGCTTTTAATAAAATGTTGCCATCACATTTTCAGAAGTTCTGATTTAAAAAAAAAAGTTAATTACTACCAAAACTAAAACAGAAATATATAATTTTCATCACGTGATTATATGAAATGAAATAAATAGGAAATGTGATAGTTAACAATAAATGCAAGAGAAAATTTTTCTTGGTCGTTTGCAATATCAAAATTATTAATTCAACTAAAGAATTAAAGTAAATAAAAATGCAAAATAAAAATATGTTGCAAAAGTGCGACAGTTAAAACTGAAAAAGAACTTTTAGAAAAGCACCAAACGATAATCTTCTGAGAGCGAGATTAATTATTTAAAAGCAAGACATCTTAAACGAACTAGAAGATGACGTCATTTCAAAGAAACGGTGAACAAAAAGCAATTGATAATAAGTAGAAGTAAAATAATTTTGCATGCTTTTTTTAATTAAAAAAAATTAAGACATGTTTTAAATTGTTACTTTTACTTAGATGAAGAAGATATATTGTGCAAATCAAAGAATTCTCCTTCGTGATTGTAATTTATCTCCGCATTTTAATGAATCATGCAAAATAAAAACGCATCTGCTTTCAACGAAGCATACGTAATATTAAAGCTGTACTGATAAAAGCAGGTCAGCTATTTGAAAATGCATCTTCTTTCAAACAATTATACGTAATAATTAACATTGCAAAATTTGTAAAAGCAGAAAAAACTATTTTTTACACACATATTTCGGAGACATCACACCTTTCTAACCAAAACAATTTCATGTTCTCAAATGAGAAAAAATAAATCACCTATCATTCCAAATTAAACATATAAAAACGTCATTTTCAGCACGTGTCTGCCTAAAATGAAACAAATATGAAACATGATATTTTTGGAAAATAAATGGATGGAAACTTTTTCTGTGATATTTTACTACACATATATTGCTAATCCAATTAAACAGTTTTATTTAAGGCAGATATGGCTAAACATCTAAAACGCATCTTCTGTAATCGAAGTCCAACATCTAATTTCTTAATTTTTTGGGGGAGACATAAATCTCTTAACAAATGGTGTAAGTGAAATATATAATTAGTAGATTTAGGGAAAAAATGCTGATGAATTAAATTTTTACATACATCATCTGTTCTGTGAATCATATTTAACAAAATATTCTAGAGACAATAAGTCCTCCTTAAAATAAAAAAAGTGGTACTATAATCAACTAAATCAATCATCCAAGCTGATCGATCTATGAAAATTTCAATATAACTATTCCATAAAAACTGGTGATTTTAGATCACTATATTACTCAAAGTAGCCAATCAGGGTTACTCTAGAATAATTGGCCTAGATTATGAATATGATGATTGTTCTAAACTAGCAATATTCAGAACTCAATAAATCAGCCAGATTTGAAGAAGAAGATAGAAATATTTATTTATTTATTTAGAAGTTGAAATATCAAGAATATTTTACAAATATGAATCTATAAAACCAAAGGAATTTAAACCATAATTTTTTGAAATATATTTATAAACTTTAAAAAAATGTTATTATTGAGAGCATTTATATACATCTAAAAATAAAATTAAAAATAATGTAATCTGTAAAATGTTAGCTGCATAATTCCTTGAGATATTATAAATTATAAAAAAAAAAAATGTAATGTTTCAATTTCTTTAGTGAATATAAATTTCAATGTCGGACTATTCTGCTTTCAGTTCTTAGTTTTATTTAAAGGCATGCTTGGATTGAGTAAAGAGGTCTTTATATTAATTGAAGTTTCATCATTTCCGCTTTAGTTTAAAACTGAATTTTACTTGCACTGATAGAAAATCGGAGAGAGATGAGTTCAAAGATAGGACTGCTTAAGGCCTACATGATAATATAAGTGAATTATATGACTATCAAAATTTGAAACTTAAAAATATTTTGCTGAAAAACTTACTATGAGACCAAGTTATATATATATAAAAAAACGATTGAACCCTTTAGTCGGAATTAATATTGGCGAACCGGTTGGTCGCCAAAGGCGGCTAGTTTCAAATAAAAATATTTAATTCATATAGAAATGAAAGACTATAAAAAGTGCAATATTTAAATTTCATAAATTGAATTGGTATTCTATCGGTTTAGCCACATAATCAATGGGAAATTATTGAGCGTATTTTTCAATTCCTATTATTAGTTCACACTCTCCCTATATATATCTTGCTCAAGTTTTCAATCGTTAATAAAATACTTTTTATTCATCCACTCAAGTTCAAACAAATTTTTAAAACTTGTAGGGAATGGTACTTGATGTTAATACAGTATTTTTAAATATTAATTCATTAATTAAATTTAGTTACTTTTTAATACTTCAAATAGAGTTTTAACAGCTCGTAATGAAAATTGAAATCAACAAGAAGTAGCTCATTCTCTAAAAGGCGAAGATTTCAGTGTTTTTCACATGAAGGCGAAGAAAACAAGTTCAATTCTTGAAAAAATCAATAATTTTTTGATATATTTTTTTTAAATTTTGATTTAAGTTATAAGTTAATATATATATAAGTTAAGTTAAGTTATGTTTTATCCAAATGATTTTCGGAAGTGAGTTAGCAGTTGAGGCATAGTGGTCAGAATGACGAATTTTTCTCAAAATTTAAAATTGAAGAAATTTTAAGCTTTAAGTTGAATTCCGATTTCTCTTCTTAAAACCTTTGGCATCCATTGCTGATCACTTCTCTTACCTAACTTTAAGATAGAGCTACGTGCCGAGAAAGAGAATGGAAGATTGCAAAGAAATTCACTATCTATTTTTCTATTTAATATTGTGATTATTTAATATGTATGTACACATTTATATTCATTTTCATTATTTAATTAAAAGTATCTAAAATAAAAAAATATTCTGTACAGGAATTTAAAAATTTTGCTAACATTACTTGTTTAAATTTTAAACTAGCATTAAACCATTTAAAGACACTATGATTCGATTCAAAATGTGAAAGAAATCTAAGACCATTTCAAAAATTCTATAATATTTAAATTTAATCTATACATGGACATAGATAGTAAAAAGAACAGTTAAAGGGTAATATTTTAAGTAGTTATATTCATTTATCACATTTAATATAACAAAATAATTAACATAAAAACACTGCGTAGTATTTCTTGGTCCCAAAATGTACACAGGATTGATGATTTATGCTTTATTACAGGTTATAAGGTATCAGATACCGTCCGGAAAGATATATTTGATCTTGAGATGTATACAGATGAAGAAAAGCATTTAATGATGGGAAACTTGGCTGCTTTATTCGGTGAGTATTTAGATTGAAATTGTACATGCTATTATAAATGAAATAATTTAACACCAAAGAAAAATCGTTAATAACGAAGCAAAAATCATATTTTTTAGGACAAATGACTATAGAGCCAATCATTTTTTTTGACAAGTAATACATTAAGATAATGCTTTTTCTGAAAAAGTGATTGTCTTCCTATTGATCATTCAATCTTAATTCTTAGTCTTCTTTGCAATTACATTTAAAGAGGACGGTGTATAAATTTCATTCTTCAAAACAAAAGCAGTGATAGAAATGCGTAGCTGAAAAGGGTAGGTCAGACATACAAATATTTTGTAACAGAATATAAAATTTAGAAAGTGAAGTATTATAAAATGATATATCAATGATATACCAAGTCAAATGTACACTATAGATTGAACGCAATGTAAATGAACAAGTTCAAGTCTACATAGTCGGCAAATAAATGATATCGATCAGCTAAAAACCTTTCAAAGGACTTGCCATCTAAAGGCTTCCTATGTTGCTATTCGTTCCTTTAGGTAGTTATGCTGTTTATTCTGACGCAATATTCCCTTTAGAAATTGGAGAAAAAACAGAATAATGAATAAAATTTTTCTTCTTCCAACGTAAAAAGACGGTTTAGTATTGCTCATTTCAAATTTCAGAAGTAGATTATTTTTTAATTCTGTTACTGTTATGGTTATTTTTTGCATAAACAATTTCCTTATAATAAGGGGGGGCAATAGGATACCAATTTTATGGCATTACAAACTGGTTCTGAGTTAAACTTTTAAAATAGTTATATTTTTACTTCTTATTTATTGAAATGCTGTGAGGATTTTCAAAACTGATCTATGGAACTTCTGGAATCTAGTCACTTGTTGAAGTCTAAGAATCATTTAATAAATTGATTCACCATTTGATAAATTGCAGATTTTCCATCAAACAGGATAAGTCTGTGCATTTTCTATAATATTTAGAACACTAAGGAATTGAATCATATGGAATATTAGTAATAGTGTTCATTTGTTACAAAAATACTTCAATGCTATCTTCATCGTTAAAAAAGCAATAAAAATGAAGATACCACTAGCTTCTATTTTTGCAGCATATTTATAGTATCTCAGATAATCTCACCTGATTTCTAATGCGAAAGATTTTTTTTAAATTCTACTTTAAAATTATTCCGAGTTTGTTCCATATACGTATGCGTATGAGTCAGAAAAATTCGGATGTAAAATAATTTTTGATTATGACTCAATAAATGCTCTATTTATTGAAAATTCTAAGATTGAATTATCATACTTTTTTCAGACATCTCCACAAGTACAAGTTGTTGCTTTATATAAGTTTTACGAATTAACCAAATTTTTTAATAACTTTAAGGGAATATTCCAAGCTATATATAGCAGGAAAATATTTAAGGGAATTCCTTATATCTCGAAAATATTATTTTTACAGCTGAAAAATAGTGTATAATAATAGGAATTTACACTCAATTCTTAATGATTTAATAATGAGATTAAAGGCTAATTTATCCAAAGCGATCTAAACACTGTTTGGGAAGATAAATTTGTAGAAAATAAAATGTAAGTTAATAACTTTTATGATAACGATTGCCAATGTCCTGGCACAGGGGGAGCGCGCCTTCCCTGTGTTCTGAGATCGAGTCCTGGCACGGGCAGGGTTGCGCTTCTTCTTTTCAATCTGTGAATGGGCCCTCCAGTAAAAAGGGTCTGTGCGAGCGAATGTGACTCGTGAGTAGATAAGACGTACTCTTATCTTAATTGGAGCTACTTGAAAAAAAAAGAAGAGGTGAACCCTCGGCTTAAAATCGCTGACTGCGTTAGTGAGCTTGTTCATAGCAACTGCAATTAGAAACAACAATAACACAATAAAGATTACTCACGTTTTTTATACACGCTGCAAGTCACTTAAAGCATGCGTTGAAAGTTAAGAAGAAAGAATTAAAAATCATTCAAACAGATATAATAATAGAAGAAACCCAGAGAGGGAAGAAAAAAACTGGAAGAGTTCAAGGGAGAATAAGCGACATGGAGAGTATATTTCAAAATCCTTATGCCAGACAAATCAATATCCTGACAATTTGGAATTCACGCATTCCATATAAATTCTTAGCATATAACTATCAATCGTCTGGGGCTTTTTAAAAGACTCCATTAGGCGTGGCGAGAGCTACAAATGAACTAACAGCAAATCGAATTTCAAATTCTCTCCCACGATCAACAGAGATGATTTTACAAGGCATTCTAGCTGAAAAGTTGAAATATTTGTCAATCATTAAAGAAAAATTCTATAATCCCAATAAGACGATAACCCTCTTCCTCGGTTGTACAGAACTGAGCTAAAGAAGGGAAGACAGATGTCAGGAGAGCGTTTTCATGTATTAAGTCAATAGTTGATCCACATCAATAGCCTTGGTGTACACGAAATTCTTTCTGAGTATTCATTAAAGTTTGGCAACTCAATAATTCGTCGCCATTACAATACAGATTCTACGGACTTTGTCAGATATTTACAAATGACAGCCGAACCGACTCCATTCTCTTATTTTGAACCATCAGCGTAAGTAACATTAAAATCTCTGGAAAGTTGCAAATATTATCAAAAAATAAATAAAATGTGAAGGGGTTCTTGCTCCGATAGATTCATAAATTTTACTGTTCTATAGATATTCAAAACTCCCAGTGAAGGAGGATGTTTCTTTGATGGTAAGGCATAAAATGTTTTGAACATTTTGATACTTTAATATTAATTTTATCCTATGTCTAAATAATGATACATAAGAAGGTTTGTTTGCATATAAGAAAACAAAAATTGAATTGCAATGGAAGCAAAATATTTCCTTCACGCCTGCGTTGCAATAGAGATTCATTTTTAGGACATAAAAATTTTGAACGTCGAACATACGAAATACCTTACAAAGTAAGATGAAGGTAATGATAATGAATTGCTACTAAATCAAAATTACCAAAGAATGCAATACTGACTTAATATAAGAACCATAAAAGACAACATAATAATCTAGTTTCAACATATCCAAGGAGTTCATATTTTTTGAAGATAAAGATAATCTAATTTACTCGATTTGCAAGATATATGTTTTAAAATATACAGTGCTTTATGGTATTTCTTTTTGAGGTTACAGATTGAATATAACCTTTGAATCAAACAACATTCTATAAATTTTTTACTCTAACACGACAGAAAAGATAATTCCATAGAGCAAAATTTCATGATTTGTATGGAGACCTCACCGTTTTCAGTAATGCATGCATTTTGTAATATTATTCGAAAATAAAAATACGTTATATTTGGCCCATTCCGATATCTTTCTTGATAGCAGCTTGAAGTTGCCTTTTTAATTAATATTATGTAAAAAGCTACACAATAAGACTTTAAGTAGGTTCAGTTACTATAATAGTAAAAATTGGATAATATGCACAGATTGATGGAGTTATTTAGAGACCTTTAAAAAATTTCAAGAGAAAGCAAACCACTAGTGAATAAAATTTATAACTTGTACATTGAACTCTTGAAACAAGATGAACTAAAACTATATGATTTTACTGGATTATAGGATAAATCAATTTCCAAATACTGCTGGCATTTTTGAGTCCAAAAATCATGAACTTGGCAGGAAATCAGGTACAAATAAAAAATAAGCTACATTTATTCAAGTTTCTATCGGAGGTTTCAAAACATGCAATTTTAATAAAAGCAAAAACATAAAACTTACAACAAATTTTTCGTATTAGGTCTACGTATTTTTCACATTAATATACACTTCACTCCGAACAATATGCCTTGGTCCGCGGCGACCTAGTGGTAAAGTCTTGTTTCGGAACCAGAGGATTTCAAGTTCGAGACCCGATTACACCAAAGAACCGTCGTCTGAGTGGATCTAGTGCTCATTAAAGCCGTCTGGGCTAAACGTACTCAAACTGGTGTGGTGTGGAGAGGAGAGTGCCGGTTCAGGTATCGTCCTCATCATCTGAACGAGGTTCAAAGTTACGAGGTCCATTCTGAAATAGCCTTGGTGTTGCTTTAAAACAGGAAATTAATATGACTAAACTGAAACTAAACCGAACAATATGCCTGCCATTTAATGTGAATTAAACTATTTTTTTTAAAAATTTTAGCTGAGTGTGAAAGATTTAAAAATTGTAGAAGTAAATTGTTTGATTATGCTCATTTTCCTTATATGAAGTTATTGAGTGATCCTTTTCATTCTAATTTGTTGCAGAAACTTGTTTAATGAAGTTTATGTAATTCACACCCGTTTGCAACAACTTTTTGATAATTTATTTTCTTTATAATTTCATAAACACAACAATTATTACTATACAACAATTGGCGTAACATGACTCAAGCTAATCCTAGTGTCATAAGACAATAAACTCACTCTCTCATGACTTTATATTTTACTTCATATGGGCTTCACATAAAATGGGCACATGCAGCAAACATATAGTTTTTATAGAAGCCCTATATAAAGAATACAATCTAATAAATTGGCTATATTGGCGAAAAATAATGCGACGGGAAGTAGTGTTAATTTCAAGTACACAGTGGTTAAATTATATGATTTTAATAAGAGTAATTTTTTGATTTCGTTCTAATGAATAAAGTAAACAATAACAATTTCTCATTATAATATTCTATGTAATATTAATCACATAGAGTGGCTTTTAATTTATTACGAATGTCTTAAAATATTTCATTTCTTTGCCGTTCTTTCTTCTATGTCGCAATTTTTTATGAGAGAAAACAGTGTTAATGCAAGTTTAAAATAAAACCGATTCTAACATTTCAAGAGAAAATTTTCCACCGGGTCAAGTTGTCGGGTTAATATTCTTAAGAGTTAAGTTAAATTATTGTGCGTTGATGGGCGTTTAGGGATTTTTAGCTAGCGTTAAAAACAGTGCGACGGTAAGGTTTATAGAATTGGAATCCGTGCAAACGATTTTTAAACACACTCAAGAGATAAATGGAAAACACTCTCCCGGTTTATGCAGGGTTATCTGTTTGCGTTTGTTTACTTAAAATCAGTTTAAAAAATTGTTTACCTAAATTCAATTCTTAAAGTTTGTTTACTCAAATTTAGTTCAATTATAAATTAATCAAATAAAATTTATTCAAAAAAAGTGAAACCAAAACTTTTGTCATATGCATTATATATTATCTTCATTGACTATATTTATGGTAAATTGTTGTAGAAATAACAACTTCAAGGAAGCTTCATTTTTTCCCTTCGAGAAATAGATAAGTGTTCCCACTACGTTGCTTCTTAGTCATAATATGAAATCATTTGACGTCATCTTGGGAAGAAAACAACTAAACTGATAACGAATAAGATGAAAACGTGATACTAACAGAAGAATCTGAAGATAATGATTTTGACACTTTTCAACAGGAAATAAAGGCTTCAGAAACAGAGAAAGTAACTTAGATAATCCCTGGTTGATATTTCAACAAACATTTGTTGGTTGATAAAGCTGAAGATGTCAGAGCGAAGAATTATTATTTGTATATCTACAAGATTTACAGCGGTAAACTGGATATGAAAAGTTCTCGAAAATGCGCGAGTTTTGAGCCGCTTAACGTTTTATGTGTAGAAAGACCCGGTTTATTCGATCAAACACTGATCCTTCACTGACAGCAGACATTTGCTGTTATAAATAGGAAAAAGTTGGAGAAGATTTCTTGGGTCTGACCAATGGTGGTGGTTAGGAATTAACGTACTTCCTTTTCTAGATCCTACACAGCTCTATAGGAATTTTCCATTGTTCGAAACAGCGCTTCATGCCATTTCTTCTTACCCCTTTTATCTCCTCTGCCACTTTTGTTTTCACAGTACCGACTGTCTTAAACACAGTTTCTTTCAGCTTTGACTTAAGTAAGAGGTATAAAAAGAATAGAAAATCTGAATTAAGCCAAAAAGTGTTGACAGACATTGAATTGCGAGCTGAGGCATTAGTCTGGTCTAGATTCCATCACTATTTTACAAGTGGTTCGGTCACTTTCTTTCTACCTTTAAATGCAGGCGAAACCAGTTATAGTGTATATATAATTGGTTAATTGATTAGTTTTTAATTTATTTATTGTGTATGATATTTCTAGCTCAAAATTTTTTTATGTAACTAGGAAACGGATCAAATATTTTTCTTTTCAACCTTCTTTATGTCTTTTAAACAAGTCAAAAAAATTATATACACGTCATGCTATCTGCATTTGCTGCCCAAATATTTTTTTTATCTCGGAATTTACACATTTAAAGAGAAATTTCCAATTAAAATATTTCTCATTTGAAATCCTTCTCAACGTCTCCCACAGTGGTGTTTATGTAGGAATCACTTTTAACTAAAAATTTTGTTGAATAGAACGGTTTGTGTGGATGATAGAGTGTGGGGTGCAGTTTAGTTTAATTATATTATCATCTCGATTTAAAGCAACACTAACACTATTTTGGTGTTAACCTCGTAATTTTGAACCACGATCAGATGACGAAGATGACAGGAGATTCCATGCCCCTTTCCAAATTGCTGAGTCACACAAGCACGCCCTGATTGGTTCGGCGTTCCCACGACTAACATACACAATAGTTTGTGGAATCTAGTATCGTACCTAAAATTGTCCAGTTTCGAAGCCGAATCCTAACCACCAGGCCACCGCTGCCCCGTAATAGCTTCTTTGGCTTAGTTTTGGAAATGTTTTACCCACTTTTTAATAAAGTTTTAAAACATGAATCGCTACTACCATTCAGAATTCATTTTAAATGGTCAAAAACGATAATACAAATATTTACTTCTTAGAATGAAGTTTAGTGGTTGAAATATTAAATCAAATAATAAAATATCGCTGCAAGAGTAAGTTATTAAACTGAATAAATTGATAATAAAAGATCTATGATAATCAGGAAGTCAATAGCAAACCGTTTTCTATTTATAATTAACTGAATCTCCCTACATTCTGTTTTTGAATATATAAAGAATCCGAAAGAAAAAAATCTCCGCCGTTATGACGTCCAAAAAAATCAATAACTGCTGAGGCACTTTCCCAATTAGGAACATAATCTATGTTTCAGTCATGTCAAGATCGGAACCATTCTTTCCTCCATGAAATATATTAAATCCATCCTTGTTATATATTAGATTTTCCAGGAGTGGAATAATATGCGGGTTTCTTTTTAATATCGTAGAACTATGTCTTGAGACTGTCTGTCAAATTCCAAACATACTCTGACAAAAAACTTCATTTCTATATCATTTCGAATTAATTTGCAGTACAGAAAATAAATGTGTGCGTGAAAAAGAAATCGAACTCTGCATTAAACTTAAGCGCTTCCAATAGTATACGTGTGATATAAATACATTATAAATATTTTTGAGGATAACTATTCCTGTTTCAAATTCCATCTAAATTCACACTTTTGAAAACGTATCATAAACTGAATGTTTTTCTTCAAGCTTTGTTCTCTCAATTCAGCTCTCATGAGCAGAAATATTTTCTTGTTGGATTTATCTGCGTGTTAAAATATGTGTTAAAATGTGGATTTAAAAAACTGAGGCATGAATAAATTTCAGTTTTAATAGTTTAATTTAATTACTGTACTGCACACATAAGCGAGATTTTCTCTCGCGTGTAAAATATTACAAGTAAGGGATGAAGGTTCATTGCAATGACTCCACTTCGGGGTTTTACTGCCACTTTACGATGAAACAATAAGTTAACATGAATCTCAAATCCCAAATGAGTTCTCCATAAGATCAGAAAAAGTAATAGCACAATGGAAGAACCCTGAATATCCAGCATATTATATTATGCATTACTAGCCGCCTATGACGCCCAATTCGTTTGCCCAGATTATTTTTAGGCTGTTAATTGATTCATATATGAGGCATATATTCTTTTAAAGAAATTCGAATTTTTATTAGGTAACCACTGAAAATTATGAATTAATGCACTGCAAATGAAAAAGTGTACATTACGAAATAAAGACAGAAGTGAAAATCCTGCGAAGAAGTTAATGATTGGCAAAAGAACAAAATTGAATATTTTGATGTATGAGTTTGAATTCCATCATTTTTTTAAACAATACATCAAATTCATTGCATATCACACTGGATTAACCACTTAACAGTTTTATTTTCTTTGCTATCTAATAAGATGACACCTTCTATTTATGGGACATTGTCTTATTTTGATTCAAATAGAAATCCATCGAATACTTGACTTATCTACATATTCGAAGTCACTTTACTATTGAATTATAGTTGTTATGAATGGATTATTTTTTGTTTTCAACTATCAAAATTCGAAAAATCAATGCACGTACGGGATACGAGCAAAACAGTTAAGTGATTAAAAATATTATCGAAATTCGGTTGAAATTAAATTGATATTATTTAAAAAGTAATTTTTACAAAGGTCCCTTTTGTAAGATATGAACTTCAATTTCTTTTTCATCTTCTTTCGTGTGACTGAATTAATTTTTTTTGGTGACATGGCGAATACTTTCCAGAAATTTTCTGGCAACATTTTGTGCCTCCATTAATTAACTAAGCAAAGTAACGAATTCAGTGTAACTTTAGAATATTCAGTAAAGCAGTTTGAAGTTCTCACAATTGTTTGTATATATTTGACTGTTGCCATGTGATAATAAATAATTGCCAATACATTTGAAATTTTAAACATCACTATTATTCTATTTCCAGAGGCATAGTTTATCTAAAAAAATAATTAATTATTGTTTAATTAACACGCTGGATTAATTAGTATTTCGAAAAAATTTCTTTACAACTAACATTTTTCGCTCATTTTGGACCATATCTTATCAAGTAAGAAAGTTTTTTCAAAACTGATTCTACAATCGCACGGCTCATTGTTTATCTAATTGCGCTGCTGTTTTACTTTCTCGCATGATTTCATTCCCTTTCTCTCCTCTTCCTGGGGGCATTTCCCTGATTTATTAATGCAGTCGTTTCTCCCGAATTTGTCTGAAATTATATTTGTTGCTAATACAACTTTTGATTTGTCTTCATCTGCTAACTTTCAATCTGTATAATAGACAGTTCTAGTAATGTTTAAGCTGCTTGGATGACTTTAGCATTCCATATTTCAAATGTCTACTAAATGTACTGTGGAAAAGGCATTATAAAACTTATTTTAACGTTCAATGCAAACTATTCTAAAGTGTTTTTACGAAGGTTACCCTTGTCGCTATGTAGATTGTATACAAAGATTCGGAATTTTTAGCTATTCAATTCAAGTTTAAGAATTTTTCCAATTATCCAAAGTTTTGTTTTTACTAATTTTGAGCTATTTTCGTAATTTAAAAATGATTACATTTATTTTTTCAAATCAATATAAAAAGATGCTGGAAAGAATATTTGGCCGTGTTTCGCCACCATTAAAAATTTGTAATTAGAGAAAAAGTACTTTATAAGCGGGACAAAAATTATTGAAATACATTTTTATTAATGTACTAAAAAGCAGCATTTTTTTATTTTGATTATTTATAATTTTCTGTTTACTAATCTAAATATCGAGAAATCTTGAAATCAACTTTTTCTTAAATTCACCCCAGAATGATGACACGCCTGTGAAACTGAAATTCAATCAACCAATCTATTTACTTAAAATTAAATTGTGAGAATAACAAAATATTGTATTGCCATTAAAAGTGTATAATCATAAAAAGTTAGTATAACATGAAAAAATATCGAATACTGATAAGAAATAAGTTTTATAAAGAAGGAAAAAATTCACAATTATTATCCTACTTTAAATATCGCATTGTGTTCTGTTCATCTTGTTGAACGTGTTTACATACATACTTCGTTAATTAAACATACAAAACAACAATGTAGAGAGCAACAATATTTGTGTATCTAAATTCAATTTTTCAGGTATGCATTTTCCCCTATATTAATCCAAATTTTCTTTATTTTACACTTTAGTTTGGGCAATCTATTAAGTGCATTAAAATCTCCATTGCATTTAAATCCATTCATACCATGAACAGATGCCAGGCCGCCAATACTAAAAATTAAAAGTGTTGAGATAGTAAATCTAGCAAACGCAGAATGTTCAACAGAAAAATTTACATGCTCTCTCGTAAAAAGGAAACTTCTTTTAAATTTAATCAATTAATATTTAACTATGACCGTTTCAATGCATCGTTTACTTTAGCAGCCAGCTTAATTCGGGTATTGGCATTCGTTTGTGTTATAAAGAGTTAAAATGATATTTTTCAGTCGAACTTCAGTTTAGTTATATTAACGTACCGTTTTAAAGCAAAACTAGGGGTATTTTAGGATGGATCTCGTAATTTTGAACCGCAGTCAGATGACGATGACGACAAATGAGCTGACAACGGATTTAATGAGTATCATGCCCACTTACACGACGGTTCTTCGGTGGAATCGGATTTCACACCTGAACGCGAGACCTTACCAATAGGCCACCGCGGCCTTGTGGTGTCAGAGACAATAAGATAATGTGAGAATCTTAACTTCTGAATCAATTTTCAATGTACATACTTATTTTGAAAATGATGGGATGTGCCAACATAAACTATGAGGAATAATTTATTTTATTCTGATTTATTTTCAAATTTTTACAAAATTTATATGTGTGAACGTATTACAATTTAAATAATTTCTCTGCGTATTATTAAGGTTTAATTCTGAAATATTACAAATAAAAAATTAATTAATTCTGAAATATTACAATATAAATATTCTGTTTTTATAGTTATTATTATTCTTATGTAAAGTTATGTTGGGAAGTAAGACACACCCGTCACATACTTATGGTGACGGTGTTGGCAGCTTTCCCAATTGTGCTGCCTTCATTGAGAATACTTCACATTACGTAGTAAAAACAAAGACATTTGGCTCTTGTCCCTTTTATAGATGGTTTTTCATTGAAGAAAAAGCTAGCTTTTGCTTATGAGTTCCTTGAATCGATTTTTCGACAAAGGTTAAAGTATTCGGGTGCTCAAGATTATTTTCAGTGGTACCCGCTATTCCATCTTTAACCAGTGGGAGTGGTTTCTCCAAAACTTTCTCGCATACTCTCTAGTAAATGTGTTATCTTCTACCCTCGCAAAAAAAGTGTGGAATTTTGTAAGTCATTGACGTACAAAAGTTAAGAAATGTTCAAATTTGGTGAAAATTGAGCATTTCTACCATATCTATCATGGGATATGTGGCGAGTGTTTTGGCGATCAATCCTTGGCTTTATTAATAGTATCCTAAAATCGAATTTGTGTTTTGGAAGCATTTTCCCCACCTTGTCAAACCGAAATATGGCATAGAGCGACAATTATGGCCACAATATCACAAGCCAAATTTGAATAATTAAATAATCGCAACTCTGAGTTAACGGGTTATATGTTTCTAAAAGTATAAACCAATAGACAGTAAACCCCTGGCTAGGTTTAGTTCAAAATTTGTTAGGTTTCTACGCTATAGATTTTCAATCTGTCTGCTGAATTTTATCTCTCTAGCTTTCTTTGTTTGCAATTATCGTTTTAACTTATATTCATACAACCGAACAAACAGGCTTTCTTTCTATGGAGGACAAAAATTTACAAATTTGTAGTAAAGACCACATATTAAATTTCATCCTCTTAGTTAAACCATTTTTGAGTTCTCTTATTTACAAACAAATTAGCATAATTCCAAAAATGTGTGTTTTGGGGAAGGTCTGAAAATTGAAGATTCGTCAAAATGTAGAGTTCAATTTTTTGACGATTACAATACTTTCTCTATATTACGCATACGAGAAAGTAAAAGTCACTTTGATACATTGTATTTATTTTCAAACATCTAAAAATAAATTATTCTTAAGTTTTCAAAGAATAATCGTATAAAAAAATTGCCTCATTCACTTTAAAAGCTAATTTTTCTAACCTGAAAGGCATAGGATCAAAAATGATCAAGCACAAAGAAGGTTAAAAAAGAGTGAAATGGTGCTCTTACAAAAAAATGTGCAATTATTAGAATAGATTTTAGAAAAGAATGAAAAAAGTAAACTAATTTTTACTAAGGAATAATAAATCTTATAAAACACTCATTTCTTATTTCACTACTTTTGAAACATCTTTGAAAAACTTAAAAGGACAAAATTAATTGTTTTTAGTGAAAAAAAAATGTGTCTAAGCCCATTTAGAAAGTTTTGAAATGCAAGAAGTTCATATATAAATTTATAAAGCTGTATCTAATTTATAATCTTGTACATTGCATTTATCAAACAAAACACGCATCCCCAACTATCTACATGGTTTCTAAGGAATGAAACTGAAACGCGAAGTCTTTGATACTGCATGAATTCAAATTCATAGCATTCGCTTCGTCAAGTAATACAATTTATAACATTCAAATAACATTAAACGGAGAGTGACATTCCACAATAGTGCATGGCATCCTGAAAATCTAATGTCGTGCAATATCTTTTGATATTGGATTCAATGCATTTAAACTGTATATTATAAACCTGTAAAATCTGCTTACTTTTTTGCGATGTAGAATTTGCAAAAATTCTCTATAAAAGCTTTCAATGCATATATGTGCATACGTATAACAATATATGTATTGTATATAATTATGCTTTTATTATAAATTATAAGGAGGTTAAAATTTTAACATCGAGCTCTGTCAACATTTTTTAAGACTGAATAGTGCATTCTAATCAGAATATTGACAAAAAAGAAGCGCAATATAAAGATTTTTTTTAAATTTCTCCAATTTTTAAATAGCAATTTTAGATGCTTAAAAATATTTTTTAAAGAAATATTGTTTAAATTAAGCACAAAAATAAATCGTTGGAGATTTTTCAGTCTTGACTTTCTTATTCTGAAAAGTTTTGTTCAAAAACTTCAGTAAATTGAAATGGAAAAAAAAATGTTTAACAAAGCAAACTTGGAGGGGTTGAAACATACTAAAAAGACACCATAAAATAGAAATAGTATCCTAAATTTAATTTTCTCATATTTTTGCTACTAAAAATGTGAAATTAAATTAATATTTTTAAATGACAATGAAAGAATTTAAAGCGCATAATAATTATAAAAAATTGAATAAAATTTTGGAAAAATAATAATGCCACTTTTGGAAAGGTAACAAAAGAAGTTTTGACGACAAATTATTATAACAATTTAAAAATTTAAAATAATTGTAAATTATAAAATTATAATATTAAAAATAATTTTAAATAATAAAATTTAAAAAATACGAAGATATATTAAAAGATATTATAATACTGAAATATCAAGTTCTTCTTTTAAACTTGGAGAACATGTTTAGCTATTTTTTTTCTATAAATCAGAGTTCATCTCAATGACGTTCACTCATGTTAATCTGTAAACACTATCTGATGAAAAGTACGCGAACGCTATCGAAAGTACACATTTTTTCGAATTTTTCCAGAAAGGCTAGTTGAACTGCACTTGAATTGCGCCAAACAGTAAATATAAAACTGAGATATTTTATAAGTATAAAGAATGTGCATGAAATCATATTTTACTGAGAAGATTCCGCCTCGAGAAAATAATGGCCACTGGCCAGAAATGAATGACGAAGAAAAAGATTTGGCTCACAGAAAGCTGATAACGATATGTAACTTTCATCAATGATTTTATTTATGTTGCTCAATACTTACATTAATTTTCTTTAAAATAGTAAACATATTCAATACATAGTATATGTATTCGAAGGATTTTGCTCATGTCATACATAACTTCCAATTAAATCTTTTGAAATTTATAAAAAACGACGAGAATGAGTTATCAGTACAATGTATTAAATTTAAAAGCTAATTTTAACTGCATATATGTAAGGTATAGCGTAATTTCAAAGTAAAATACATGGGCTAACTCTCATAAAAATCCAGTTAAATGTCTGTAAGATCGGAAAGATACTGGAATTTCAGTTGGTAAAATTTAAATTGCTTCCTTAGAAAAGTTAAACAATAAAGAATTTTCCTTAAATTCCCTTTTTTAAACACTTGAATTTTCGAATCATAGAATTAAAATACATAAAAGTCAGAAGACACCAAAAAAGAAGAAAGGTAAATGCGCTTTCACATTTATAAATTAAATACTAATTTTGATTGCAATAAATTAGGCCTTATAAATAACAAAAAAAATTCGAATTTAACGTCCGATAGCTTGAAATACCTGCTTTATGCACTTAAAAATATTCATATATCTTTAGGTAAAAGGAAATGGAGAAACATTTATGATATTGGTTGTCATCGAATCTATGGAACGCCGTAAATGTTCCATAAATTCGATGAAAACTCTGCGTCCCCTCATCGGAATCAAATGAATTTAAAGCATCTTTATGCTTTGTTTATCTTGCAGATGCCTCATTTACTAATATGAAGTGAAATTACCTTTTGATGATGCCTACAACTCTAAGAGGAAAGCTATCCATTAGTTTATGGAATGTTTCTGGAGAAATAGCACGCTATTCTCACCAAAGAAAACTGGAAAGCTCCATTTTTGATGTAGAGAGTAATGGTCTCATGAATTCGACTTCCCAACATATACCACAAGTGTTTATGGCATTCACTTCATATTAGAAGCTTCCGCTTTATATTAGTAACTGGCAATCTGCAAGGTAAGCAAAATATACAGATATTCCGAATGCTTTTTATGCTATAGAGCAAATCAACTGATAATTCTAAATATTTCTACAAATAAGAGCGGTAATGTAACAAAATCTATTTTTATTTACGATTCCTAAATATGCGTCCATTTGACAAGATCGTAATGTAAACAATTTTTTTAGTAAATTAGTTTTACCTATGTAAAAATTACGACAATAATAAATATGAATGCACCGACTATACCTCGGTTCCGTTAACTGAATAAGTAACTGTAGAAAGAATGGAACGAAAAATGTGAATTGCGTCCGAGAGCAAAAACATTGTGAAAGTTGTTATTATTAATTCTAGTATTGAAAAATAAAATGCTATTTTTTGAATTAGTCCTTTGAATTTGTCCTTTAAATATGTCTAGAAGATGAAATATATAATCATTATTAATTATATTGCTTTCTAAGTAGTATTTTGTCTTTTTTTCGACTTTTGTTCGTAAGCATAAGTACATTAGAAATGTCCGTAAACCTATTGTTAGTACAATTCAGTTCGGCCCATCATGAATTGTAGCGACATCTCCATTTTTCTTATTCATCTCTCTGAAACTAAGTTCGACATAAAACTCTTCAAATAAAACCTCTTCATAAGTGTTAGACCTGGGAAAGGAATTAGCAGACCAACGAACCTCGGTACAATGGACGTTTCGCCAAAGAAAGTGACTTTAGCCACTCAAAAGAAAAGAACACTACATTAACTACTTACATGATTCCTTGTCTCCAGATGGAATTTTAATAATTAATGATACACATGTATTCGTTGCAAATATCCCCAACATTTCACTTAGTTCTTTTCATCCGATTAATCTTTTTTAAAGTTGTATGCGTGTGTGTTGGGGGGGGGGAGGTTGTAACAAATACATTATTAAAGGAACAAAGATGCAATATCATAAATATGCCATTGATTTCTACGAAAAGATAATTCGAATAAATTTTAAGACCCCGTGCGCGTCTCCTACCACAAAATGACTGCCTATAACTTCTATGTAGGAAATCACCACTAGGTTAAAAAGAATCGTTGAGAGATTTGAGAAGATTTTTGCAAGGAAGAAATAAGTTGCTTGTTTTGGAAACCTTGAATTTAGCAGGAATTTTTCTTTGAAATTTGGGGTTATTGCTCTACAATAAAACATATTTTCTAATAGTTAACATTTTCTTTTACGTTTGACGGATGTTTTTATAAAAACAAACATCAATTATTTCATAGTGCGGTATGAATGTATGTATAATCAACATTCAAGACATATTTATTTCTAAATTGCCCTTTCTTAATTACCTTTGGTGAAATAATAATAATAACTTTTATTATGTTTGTAATGTAATTTGGATCATAAAGGCCTAAGCTGGAATAAAGGGTGTATCACATATTCAAGAAATCAAATTTGAAAAAATATCCCATATGAATTTAGGCTAGGTTTGCGTTAAGTCAGATGTCGAAAGTCAAGAGTCTTCATGTGCGTACGCCGTGGGAGTTTGAAGAGTTAAGTCTTCTCGCCTCGTCTGGCTCGTCTTCTTTACCTGACCACCTTAAAAATTATGAAATGCGATTGAAAAAAGCTCTCTTGTAGCTCCAAAATGGGATGTTAATCTATTTAAGTCAATGCCAGCATCCTATTTCTTAAAAATATATCAGAACCCAATCCTAGACGTTGACCAAACAGCATGAAGACGTTGAATGGACCACATTGAAGTTCAGGATAAATATTCCCCATGTACCAAGTCAACCATCGAAATAACCAATACCTACTTGTAGATAGCGCAATAGCTTTAAAATTCCATGTTTTAACAAAAACATTTCTTTAATGTCTAAAGATATGGATGTGTAAAAAAAGAATTGTGCACGTAAAAAAGACAAGTGGTTTTCCAAGATTAAAAGCATTGTCCATGTAAAAACCAGACATTTTGTTTAATTTATATGCTTATTATACAGACTCCCATACAATGGCATAGAAAAGGTGCTGAAAATTAATATATAAAAAGATTAGGAAGGCGTTTTCACTTTTCAATATAAAGAAAGAAATTTCTAAAAGAAAAGTAAATATTATTCAAATTTTAAATCGTTAATAAAACACTTTTTATTCATCCACTCTAGTTCAAATACATTTTTTTAACTTATAGTGGATGACACTTGATGTTAATGCAGTTTTTTTAAATATTTATCCATTTATTAAATTTTATTAATTTTTAATACTTTAAATAGATGTTTAGCTGTTTGTAAGGAAATCAGACAACCGGCAGTAGCTCAATTGGTAACATGCGAAGATTTCTCTTTATCGCATGAAGGTGAAAAATGCGAGTTTATCAATGATTTTTTTGATAAATTATTTATATTATTTGTAATTATTTAATAAAAAGTAAATCAAAGATTTTTTTCTTTGTTTATCTAAGTAAGGAGTGACTTAATTTTTTATATTACTTGTTTTTACTTCAAAAAAGCAATACTTGATGCAATTATTCAAAATCTGTCATGCTTTTGTTATCACTGTTTTTAAAATACTTAAGAATTTTTAATTATCTTTCGTTTTCTTTAGGAAGTGCTGTATGGAATATTTTGGCAACGTTTCTAAAACTTCCTATATCTGGAACCCACAGCATTATTGGAGCTGTTCTCGGCTTCACTTTTGTAGCTAAAGGATTCCGTGGTATATATTGGAAGACTTTGGGTTTCATAGGTAGGCCCATGATTTATATTTCTGATCAAACGAAACTCGTGTACCGTGGTTTTGACATTTCTTTATGTTGTCTTATTAAGATAAAATTCCTTTGCAAATGTTGCGTGCAGAAGCTACTGCTCCCCTCTTCCGTAGTAAAGCGGAATACGAGAACAACAACAATTGTAATTATTTAATAAAAAGTAACTAAAAGAAATTTTTTTCCTAATAACCTAAGTAGGGATTGATTTTAAAAGATTATTTTTATTTTACTTATTTTATACTCATTTTACAATATCAATGAAAGTAAAACATGGTTGTTGTTGTTTTGTTACAATAGCATAATTTATGGATTTTCACTTGCTTTTGCATTGTTAAATATGAATAAATGGATAATAGACCCTTCCGTACACGACACGGATCAATTAGAGAACTTTTGATGTTTTGATCTGTAATGAACCATTTGGAGCCCAACATGGAAATATATGGCCCACTGATTTTTTAAAATTATCTGAAGGGATAAATAAAAACGGAATTTATAGAAGTGAGTGACCTAATAGTTTTCTGTGTTTTCCATTTCTAAGTAAATGTAATTTTTAAGTAAATCTTAGTAATGAAGTAATAATAAGGACACCAGAAAGAAAGAAAACTGTATGTCCCTTGAGTAAAGTTGCACCCAGAAAAAACTATTTGCATAGAAAGGTAGTGTGCAGTATATGTAGTGAATAATGTTGGATAAGTAATTGGTAAGAGTTTTCTTACGATAAAATTGTTTTAAAATATCATGCAATAAAATATAAACACTCTTTTTTATTGTACTTTATATGGTCATCTCCAATAAGACACAGTTGTCCCATTTCAAAAGACCTCCTCAAAAAAATATTACCCTACCCAAAAAATCGCGACTATAGTTATTTTGTTTTTATTTTAACAGAAGATAGCTATTTATACTTTATTTGACCCATTAGAGCTCTAAATTATCTTAATTTTGGAAAAGAAAAGACTGGTCTTGAAAGAATTAAGTAATTAATTCAAAAGGTGAAAATCTTTTTAATATATGAAGTGTCCTTTTTTGTATGGATTGCCTCAAATACGATATTTCATTTGCATTAAAGGTTAAATAAGAAATTTCAATTTTGAAAGTTTTCACTAATCTAAATCGTTGCTTTGGTTTCAGACCTCCGTCCCTCTCACTTGAAAAAGAAGTGAGAATCAAAATTTCTATCTTTTCTAAAATATAATTTGATTCGCGTTAGCATGGATTTCTCTAACATTTAAAAAAAATTCGTTAATTTCTTTCAAACCCTCTATAATCAAAATGTAAAAAATAACTCTCCGGAAATTCAAAAAGTCCAATTGAATTGGTCAAAAATTATTTGAACTAAATGAAGGAGAAAAAAACTTTTTTTTTAAAAAAAATTTATCACCTGTAGGATGTTAAAATTTTCCCCAGCCAAGTATGACTTCTTTCTTAAACTGTTTACCACTTTCGAACAAAATACACTTTAAAGGAACTCTAATGCTTGGATAAATTCCAAGACATTTTGTTTGCTCAGAGCTAAGAACCATAAAAAAGAAAAGCTATTGATACGTATTTTTATTTCTTTATTGCTATTGGGATTAAATGATTCATTGCTTTTGACAGATGTTTCACGATTCACTCCTTTTACTACACTTCGTTGCTATGGTGACCATTGTCGCACAGTCACAATCAGGTGTCTTTTTTTTTTCTTTCGATATCCTACTTTTTTTCCCATTTGTTTCGGAGCTGATGCCTTTGAAATATTCGCAGGCTTAGTTTATCCCTTCATGTTGATTAGCAGGAGATAACATGTAAATAAATTTTCAATAACAGTTAATTGCATACAAAATGATACATGTATTTATTATCATCTGAATAACCATTTCCATTCATCTGATGTATAAATTAATTGAATGATGTTTCGAAGCGATTTTGCTAAAATGTAACCAAAAAACACACTCATTGGATTTCTCTTAAAGAATAAAGTAATAGTGACATTAAAAAAAATGTCGTTTATAGTTTAATGTATGGGATGTGCAGAAATGGTAAGATGATGCGTACCAACTTCAACTTATATCTTTAATTTTGAATAGTTGATTAGTGTTATTAATGTAAGGATAGCTATTTTTTCATATGTATATTTTTGGGACATTCCTACATTTTTATTTTATTTAAAGCTGCTCGATGCTTCTCAATGCATATTGTTAATAGCTGAATGTGTTTTAGAATTCTATTTTAGAATACAAATAAACAAACAAAAAAATAAGGGATATAAATTTTTAAACCCCAATGAAAACAAAAACACCCTTATCTAGATAAAGCATACATTATGTACAGAATATTGAGACTATAGTAAATATCAAAATTAAAAACTGTTTGTCAAAAATTGAGTTTCAATATGTATGGGCTTAACAGCCTTCCAACTCCTTGATAATAGCGTATTTGTAGATTATATTCTTAAATTAAAAACAAAATCTTCGTTTGTAATCATAATAATGTCGAATGTTTTTTAAATATCCTTAAAATATGCGCGAATGTTTCATGTATAGGGTGTTTCTGAATCCATAGTACAAGTTTAAAATACGGATCAAAACACAGAAAAACCTTTTAAAGAAGATACTTTTAAAATAGAGAAATGAAATGACGTAATAAGATGTAAGGGAGAGAATATTGAAGATTCTGTGTCAGTTAATTAAGAAACAGAAAAGGAAACAATAAACTAAATTTAGAATGGAGACTGAAAGGATACAAATGTTCAATAATACAACAAGGCAGATGCATGTATCTCTTTGAACAACTCTTACTTCAAAAGTTTGTTGTCCCATTTGTCATCATCTTATCTTGAGCTATTAAAAATTTAAAACTTCATTCACTGATGCTCAGGATAAAAATGGCACGTTTCTATATGAGTGAGATACTATTAAAGGATTTTTATATTGAGCTATCGGTCACGATGTAAAAAAAAAGTATTTTAATGATTGAATGCCATTGATAAATCAATAAATTTGAAGAAAAAAAGTTATGAACCATTATTTTATCTTCTAGCATGGCACTATAATTTCTTACAAGAAAGGAGGGTGTCATACTTTGCACTACACTTCCACAGGGGATGAGATACTTCGAGCATGGCGGTTAGATCTCGCCATCCTAGAGAGTACACAAATAAGCGAGTGTCTGACTCCTCTTATCGATGACGGGACGAAATTCCTAAAGGAAGGGTTGTTCCGTGGGCGGTGATGGCTCGTAAGACTCAACTACAGTTCCCTCCAGAAATGCTGTTGCGGTGGTCCTGTCATTCAGTTTTATCATTAATACGTTTGAGCTGATCGGAGAGTCAATGATATGACACACTTTGTACTACTCAATGGTTTTCTTGCCCTATGCTCTTGCAGTACCAAAACAATTCATGATAGTAAAAACAGACGAATTAGAAAAGCAAACCTGTAGATTGAAAGTGAAAATTAAATTTTTATATTACATGGAAACAATCTAATTATACTGAAATCAAAGAATTTAATAAAAAATAACATTTTTTATTTTATTTATTTATTTAATTATTTATTTAAAAAAATAAAGAATCATTTCGTTGACACTGATAATCCCTCTCTTTCCTTCACACAAAAAAATGGCTTGCTCTATGTTTTAATGGTCGTTGTTGCACTCTTTCTACTTCACGAACACACGCATAATTTATATATGCAAATTTCATGCAGCAATAATCAGAATGAGGCTGTAGTTCTTTCATAAGAATTCTATTTGATCAGTTTTCAGGTCGTGGCTACAGAAATTCTACTAATGAGTTTTTGAAAGTTAACAGTTAAGCTTTCGATTTTTTTTATTTTTTTAACTTATATATATATATATATAAGTTAAAAAAATAA
>JAOUZG010047196.1:2309174-2323799 GCA_026289955.1 Argiope argentata
ATAGTAGTAAAATATCTAATAAATAAAAAAAGAAGAAATCCGACCGGATGACTTTTTCAAGGGTCACCATCAGGCAGAGATTCTATAAAAAAGATTTTTTTTTTCTGTAAAGCGTTTGACTATTGTCAGAAACTCATTTGTGACCCCAAAAAAATCCTCGACATTAAGGCCTAAAAGAAGCAACATGTTTTATAAATATAAAAGTAAATGAAAATTACAGAAACAAATAAAAACACACAATAATAAACTATAGAAGAAAAAAATTCCCTTATTAAACATAAAAAGAAGAAAACAAAAAACAAAGAACATACCAATAGCTTGTTAAATTATTATAAAAAAAAGAGCATCATTTTAAGCATAAAGAGTTCAACATATTATATTGTTACTAAAATTAAGCTTAGTTAAAACTTTACTTTTTTAATAGCTTTTATAAATTGGTGAATAATATTTATAAATTTCTGCTTTAAATAAACCATAAGTGCATTCAATGGCATCATTTTCCTTAAAATGCATCTTTCGATGATTTTAGATGATTTTCCTAGCTCTTACGAATTTTTCATAACGTCAAAATGCTAAAATATTAATCAGCCAAAACTCCTGTCGATGTCACAAAAACAAATATCCCAGAAAAGTTGTAGTGTCATATGCTGCCGGCAAATCAGATTTTAAAAGAGATTTTTTCTTGGCCGATATGAAATCGTTAAAGATCTAGAAGAAAGTGAAAAGTGGGAAATTCAGAAAGAAATAGTTTTCACGCTTGATTGATATCGAAAAATCTCGAGTTGCTTACTTTACAACGATGGAATATCCTTTCATCACTTTTCCTACAGCATATAAAAAGTTTAATATAGCAGTGGAAAGAAAAATTGAGAATGTTATGAAGTTTTTCATTCCAAATGTAGAATTTTTGATTTATATTTGTATTTAGGGTAACACTGCACAAAATCTGGATTAAATTTCTCTTTAAGATTCCTTTAATTGTTTGTGGAGAAACAGTTATGTAAAATATTTATAAATGTGGAATAATAAAATACGTGCGACTGCAAGTATTGCAAATTCTTGGGTTTGGTATGGAACTAGCAGTATTATTAATTTAATACATTTAAATTTGCTGCATCTTTTTGTATAATCTCTATGGCAGAATTAATCTGCCCCTTTAATTATCTCTAAGGTGTGGTGTGGAAGTTTGGACAAAAGGGGGTATAATTCTATCCTGAAATAGCTTTTGTGTTGCTTTATGTTAACTAAACTAAACTAAACTTAATCATTTCGATATTCCATCTGGTAGAACAATTAGATAAATGAGTAATACATTTAGGAAATTAACACATCTGCGGAAAACGCATCGCAGTTTCATAGTTGCCGTTTCAAATCAGTATTCTTTGTTTTATAAACGCATTTAATTTCCGGTAACCTTGAATCAGGGAAACAAAATTTTTATTTAATTTATTTGTTGCTCGTAAAAATATTTTCGAATATGAGTTATTTGCTTTCTAAATTTGCAGTTATCGTGAATAAATGATCTTACTTATAAGAATTGATGGTCTCACTTTTACGAATTATCTCACTTATAAAGATGATCTGATTATCTCACTCTAATAAGTATTTATGGAATGATCGTCGATTCCTACCCTTTTATTTTAAAATGAAAAGCCATTTCTTTCTTTATATATATATATATATATATATACACGTTAAATTATACGTTATAACAATAAAATTATACGTTAAAAGAGTGCAGCTGAAATAGGCCTTTTATTATTTCACAGTAACAACCCTGATTAAAATGGTCCACCCCTGCTTGAATCTTGCCAGCAAGCTCCAATGGCCAGGCAAAGAAAGGTTTCCTCCAGTAGAAACATTTCATTAGGTTTAAGTCTGGATAGAATTATGGCCATTGTTCTTAATTTTGATTCCTACAGTTAGTTCACACTCTCCCTATATATACTGTTCAAATTTTCAATCGCTAATGATTTTTATTCATCACCTGAAGTTCAAATACATTTTTTCAAACTTGTAGTGGATGACATTTAATGTCAATACAGTTTTTACAATTATTAATTCATTTATTAAATTTAATTAATTTTGAATACTTTAAATAGAGTTTTAACAGTTTGTAATGAAAAGTGAAATTATCTCAATTGGTAAAATGCGAGAATTTCAGAATCTTCATTTGAAGGTGCAAGTTCGTTTCTTTCAAAAATAAATATTTTTTGATAATTTATTTACATTAATTGTAATTATTTAATAAATAGTAAATAAAATGAAAATTTTCTTTGCTGACCTAAGCAGAAATTTACTTAGTTTTTTAATGTATATATTACTTGTTTTTAATGCATGGAAAAATTAAAAATGAAACACTTCGCTTGATTTGAACGATCAAACAACTTTGATTGAACTTTCAAACAATACTTTCTCGGGTTTTTTTTTTGTATTAAACTAACAGTAGTAGTCTCCCCGGATCTTTCTAGAATGTTATCAAGTAAATGTGTTTATGTATTATTAACTATATACCAATGATGGACAATAGTTAAGTAATGCCAATTAGAATGCTATTTTGGAAATTAATCGATGGAATGCAATTGAAACTTAAGAAAACAGTGCGAGATTTTTTTTCATTTTCTTTCCTACCGATTGAAACTAGATTTGACACAGATCTATAAGTTTAGTTACAAAATCCGAGACCAGGTTTTATTTATATAAGCAGTTTCGTTTTTTATCTGTTGTATTTTCAAACATGCTAAAGCACAGATCGACAGACAGTCCTCCTCTTCTGGGATATGGTTCTAATTTTGACCCATATCTTTAAATGTTAAATCTGTGTACAGTTTTATTAATCGAGTTCTTCTCCTCTTATAGTTATCGTGTTAATTCACATTCAGACAATCGGTTAAATAAGCTACCTTCTAATGCATTTCATTCAAATCTTGACAGAAATTTACAAATTTGTTGTAGAGACCGTATATTAAATTTCATTCACCGAGTTCAAAGCTTTTTTGGATTATTTTATTTACAGACAGACAGACATAATTCCAAAATTTTAAAAATACATTTTTCAGACGCAAGAAGTTCTGAGGATGGGAGACTCTTTAAAATCTCAAGTTTGAATTTTTTGACAATACAATACTTTCTTTCAGACAAAAACGTAAAAATGGGATAGGCTAGATAGTGATTATATACCTCCATTTCGAGAAACCATAGACGATGTATTAAAATGTTTCCTCGATTTGACAAAGAAGGTTGCTGGTTTCTTAACCTGCTAATCATAACGATCCAAAAACGTGTCTTATACGAGACTGAAACGATTTTACACCGGCCTCAAGAATTACTCCGAAATGAGGTTATAAAGTACCCGATGATTTCCTTTTGAGTGATGAAATGAATAATTATTTTATTTTTATTGAGTTTAAAAGAAAGTTTTGAATCATTAATATGGATGTAAGCTTTCACAAAATTCGTGGCACTTTCACAATCCACGCTTGAAATTCAATCACGTCGTGCACTCAACTTCTCAAGCGCTAAAATAAAAGAATCAGAAGTTGAGTCACCATTAAATTTTTAAATTTTAGTTGACACACTGGTAAATAAGGCTATATATATTCCTTTGTAAATTTCGCTCAATAAGTGAAGGCCTTCCTCACGTTTAATTTAGTTATTTTAACGACCTATTTTAAAGTAATACTAGGGCTATTTTGAGAAGGACCTAGTCATTTTGAACTGAAATCAGATGACGAGGATGATGCCTGGGCTGGCATCTCCCTCTCCAAGCTTCCACACCACACCAACGAGAGGCCATTTGATCCAATGGGTTAAAAGTGTACCAGACCCGCTTACATGACGGGGGAATCGATCTCGAACCTGAAACCCTTCGGTTCCAAAATCGAGACCTCACTACCAGGCCACCGCAGCCACACTTTAAGCGTTAAACGGACAGTAAAATATCAGTTTTCTTTTCGATATCTTTACTGGCACACGAATCGCAAATAATGAGTAAAAATACGAATGAGTTTTGATTATTAGGAAAATTTTTCAAATAGATCACGAAAAATTGCATTAAAAGCACAAATTAAAAAAGGAAATTGTATATATATTTTTTCTGATACTTGAAAATTTGTGAAGACAGAAGCTATTCTTTCAGAGGACCAATCGCATGAAAATCCAAGAAGAAATTTCGGGCCAAGCCACCAAAATTCAAAGAATTCCGATGTAGGATCGATACTGCACGGAACGATTTATAAAGGAGATTTATAAAGGGATTTTTTAAAAGGAGGTACATGATACTAGTGATAGAAAAACAAAGTTTCCTGCGTTCAGTTTTTGACGAAGGTTGTGCATTCTTCTAAACCAGGTGAAAGTGATTTTAGATTCTGTCCAAAAATAAATCGGAGCTCTTGATTGTATTTAAAAACGAGGAACAAACCATTACACAAATCTAATATTGACTATACATTTGTTTTATAGTTTTATAGAAACTATTTTTGTTTTAGAGATCAGAATATTAACTCTCATCTCTGAGACAATTTCATCTATAGTATAAATAACAAGTAAACAGTACAATGTTTAGTACACAATAATACGATATATTATTTTCCATTTACTAGAAGAATGATTTGGATGTTAAATTACCAGAATTTAAGAAATGTAGAACAAGGAAGAAAAAGAATGCAATTTTACAGAAAAATACAATGTTCCAATTTAAATTTAGAAAAATAAAATTAAAGATGTTTTAAAATTTGTGGGTTGCATTCCACTAGCCTACCATAATTAATACAAGAATTTGATTTTTGATCTTGAAGAAATGCGGAAAATTGAAGAAATGTCATAAACTAAGATTTTGCATTCCTGAAGTTACTTTTATGTACCTTATTTTTTCCTTAGTTCAAGAATCATTATTTCTCTTGAATACTAATTCTTTATTATGATAAATAATATGGAAGCAAAGCTTATCAAATATCTTGATTAAACATCTAACATTGAATCAAAATAATGTCAAGCCACACAATTTTCAAGGTTTACTGATGAAGATGGGTAATTTACAAAACAATTGATATTAACATCATTATAATAATGTCATATCGTTATCCAAAATAGCTGAAATATTACAAAGAATTTGCCATAAATTATTGCTATTTTGATATATATTTTGATTCCAATATTTGATCTAACTTTCAGATTGATATTTAGAAATGTGACTTGTGAATTTTATATTTCTGTGCATATGATTTAAAAAATGCTTATTCTACAATGCTTCTCATTGCTTTATTTTTCGAAAAAAATGTATGATTAGTTATTTTTGAATGCTTTTACCGATACAAATGAAATAATTTTTAGATGTGGTGTGACTAAAAAAATAACCAGATTATTTACCGAATAGCGAAGCAATAAACATGAACAGACAAGCGTTTACTGCACCCTGCAGTGGGCCGCGGTGGCGATAAGGGCAGAGCTTCGGCGGAGGAAGGTCTCAAGTTCGAGATGCGACGCGATCGAAGAACCGTCGTTTAAGTGGATCTGGTGTACGTTAACTCCGTTGGGGAGAACGTCAACCTGCTGGTGTGGAGCGGAAGTTTGGGGCGGAGTATGCCAGCTCGGGTGTCATTCTAGTCATCTGAATATGGTTCAAAATTACGAGGTCTTTCAAAAAATAACTTTAGTGCTGCTTTGAAACGGGATATTAAATTAACTAAACTAAACTGCACCCCAAACTCTATTATCCACACAAATGATTTTCTGTACCGTTCTATTCAGAAAAACATTTAGTTAAAAGCGATTCCTTCCTGAATACCACTTCGAGAGACATTGAGAATTATTTGAAATAAGAAATATTTTAATCGGAAATTTCTTTCCATTTCCTGTTTATATAAACATTCTTTGCTTCAGAGATATTATGTACTAAAATACAAACAATCAAGCAATAATATGAATACTACGACTGTTTTTGCCTGCCTATGAAGGCGAGAAGAGAGTGATCTGACCACGGAAAAAAATCATGGCCTCTAGACCAGGCCAATGCCTGAGCTTGCAATCCAATATCTGTCAACACGCTTTTGGCTTAATACGGATCCCTATTCTTTTTATACCTCTTACTTAAGTCAAGGCTGAAAGGAACTGTGTTTGAGACAGTCGATACTGTGAAAACAAAAACGGCAGAAGAGATAAAAGGGGTAGGAAGAAATGGCATGAAGCGCTGTTTCGAACAATGGAAAATTCCTATAGAGCTGTGTAGGATCTAGAAAAGGAAGTACCTTAATTCCTAATCACCACCATTGGTCAGGCCCAAGAAATCTTCTCCAACTTTTTCCTATTTATAACAGCAAATGTCTGCTGTCAGTGAAGGATCAGTGTTTGATTGAATAAACCGGGTCTGTCTACACATAAAACGTTAAGCGGCTCAAAACTCGCGCTTTTTTGAGAGCCTTTTCCATTTAGATTTAGAGAACAAATGTGCATCCATTAACTAACGGGTATAAAATCGAAAGTATGACAATTTAAACTGTACATATATATAACTCGTGAGTTGTTAGCAATGTTAAAATTAATTTGCTGTATTCCGACGTTTTTACATTTACATCGATTGTTTATAATAAGAAACAACATTTTAATATGCGTGTGTAGTAAATTACATAAAGAAATGTCTTTTAAAATTTTAGCATGTTTTTAATTGTTCGACCTCATATTTTTGCACTTTGAAGGTTTTAATGTATCCAGTTGACATATGTTAAACTGTCTACTGCTAACTTTTCTTTTTCCTTTTGTTGAAAATTTTTTTGTCTTGATAATTTTTACATTATTATAAATTCTATCATAATAGCTTTAAACCCGTATCTTTTACCATGCACCAATAGGAATTTTCGATTAGTTTTCTCTCCTAACTACAAGCTTTCTTCTATTCTTTAACTACATGATATCTATACTTTTTTTTTCGTAAATTTTCTGAATTAGTAATTTATTTATTTTGCGCCTTATCTGAATTTGTAATCGGGGAACTCAGGTTTTAGTATCAGTTTATATTTTAAAAAATTGTGTCTTCTTTTACACCAAGTATTAAATCAAGAGACTATAATCTGGCATTAAAAAATTTGCCTCATGTTGACAAATTTCTTGAAATAAAATTTAATTTCTTACAAATCCATTATAACTTGAGATAAATGTTTCACCAGCTTTCACATATTAGTCCCAAGAGTCCTTTTATATCGGCTCAAAATTTGAGGATAAAAATGCCATTTATTGGAAATCTTTACATTTGGAATTAATTCAGACCGTGGATCTTAAAACTTCCAAAGAGATTAAATCTAAAAATTAAACGGTTTAAAAGTAAATGCGTTTGCTTTTTCTTATCTACATGTAATATTGATAAACGCGATTATAATATCAAGTCTGCTAGAATTTAGAATTTTAATACAATTGAGATATATATAGCTATTTTTATTTGCAGTTGATATATAGCTATTTCTAATAGTATATATTATATA
Source organism: Argiope argentata (assembly GCA_026289955.1). Taxonomy (NCBI): domain Eukaryota; kingdom Metazoa; phylum Arthropoda; class Arachnida; order Araneae; family Araneidae; genus Argiope; species Argiope argentata. Next base: position 2,316,647 of record JAOUZG010047196.1, read on the forward strand.
TAGCTATTTCTATTATCTATATTATTTATATTAAGTCTCTTCTTTTTAAATAGCGAAATGAAATTAGTCTGTTCTTAATTTTTTTATGGAAACGCTCAAAGGAATAAATGCATTCAATTTAGTGATAAATTTCTTCTAAAAGAATTTTTTTAAGTGCAAAATCTAATGCTCTTGGTGGTACCTATAAAATCGAATTGCAGCATCATTTATTATAGAATAAACGATTAATTCTAAATGTTGTCAGCTATAAATTCCATGAAAATCTTCTTTTTTAGAAAGTTGTAAGAAGTATAACATTTTTGTGAATTTTTGTGAAATTTTGTACAATAAAAATTAACGCCAAGTGCAGAATAAATAATTAAGAATTTTAAGTCAGGTAAAGTTTATAAAATATTATAACAGGGCCATTTTTAAGTACTATTATATCAATTACAGAGTTTGCTTTTTAATCTTAAAAATTCTCAAAAGAACAAATGCAAATGTTTTAATGACAGAACAGGAAATTCATTATACCCATATAAAAGTTTAAAAATATATTTATTTTTGTTTGAGATAATTAATATCTCGCTCCTAATTTCGAAAAAAATTCTACATTTCGATGTAATAAAACCATTTTATTATGTATTGAAGAGAAAAAGCAACCAATGCAATGTACCTATTCAATTTAATAATTAGACTTATATCAAGACAAAAATAATAACAATTTATTTTTATCAGTAAATTTTATGTCGTGTTTTATGAAAAAATCGGTGTCCAATCACTGATTCGAAAATAGAAGATGCATTTAGGAAATTTCAATCGTCTCTTTGAATGTAAAAAGGAAGGGACCTCTCACAAAGAAATAACATGATAAGCAACTAATGCTCTGACACTGCCATCTGGTGGTCGGATTAATTAGCACCCCTACTGTGTGGGAATACCGCAGAAGGAGAAACATTTTCTTTGTCCAGACTTAAATGCTTTTAAGAGTAACCTGTATTTTAGGAATTACGATTTTGTTACGTATAGCTATCTGACTGTCTACCTGTAGGAAAGGTAAAGATGATAGAATCTTAGTTACCAAAAATTATAATTTCAAAGCTTCAAATATTGAGCAAATTAGTTTCTAGCCTCAACTCACAAAACTTTTTATATCGAATAAAAATATAATATAGCATGACAAAAGACATAAGTATAAAAGTATTTTATTAACAATTTTGAATACTAAAAAGATAATGAGGAACTTTACTTTCTAAAGAAAGTTCACGAAGTTTCTAATACCTCAAATAATCTATAAATAAAACATATTTACAATTAAAAGTTAATTACTGTTATATTTTAAAAATTACTATTTCTGTAATTTAGCTTTCATATTACTTTTCTGTTTTTTTTTTTCATAATTACGTTTTTGTTACTTATTTTTAAGGGATTTATTCCATTTTCATTGTGTATCGGTAAGTTTGTTAATAATAATCTTCTTTCAAGGAAAAGCCAGGGGAAGCCGGCCTGACAGCTCTTCCTATCTTTTATGGTTTTACGGTTTTTGTGAATGTTATTTCTATTGTACTTGATGGATCACCGGGTAAGTTTTTTTAAACCTCAATAACATTTCAGAAACACTCTTGCAAACAATTAGCATTCTTTATTCATTTCAAACATCTGAGATTTAGGCAAAAAAATTTAGAAATAAATAAAAAGTGATTGTATAAAAAAGAGAGATTTTAGCCTTTTTCCTTATCTTCTTTTATGCCAGTTTTTCTTCAAAGCTAACTCCTTTCAGATAAGTTTTGAGATGCTTTTGAAATTTATTTCATGAATAAATGTTTTTAAATAAAGTAATTTTTTTGAATGGGGAAACAGGAAACTATTATCTCAATTTTCTGAATTTTTAACATAAACAAAAGAAAAAGATGCGTAAACTTCTCAAAAAAGTTCTTGAAATTAAGATTTATAAGATGTACAATTCCGTTAGAGTAGGCTCCCGTAAGTAGATAAAAAGGATGTCAAAAATGGTCACCTTGGAATAAAACAGTTGCTGCTTATCATAACAATAATAAACAGCACTAAGTTTGCACTACAATAAGCAGCAATAATTTTATTCTATAATAAGCAGCAGTTCTTGAGAAATATAGTAACTAAGTTTTTTCTATTGCTTTTGTAATCATATATTCCAATTCCATATAAATAATTTCAATTATAAGTATTCGTTTTAATTTAAATAAACCTTCGTTAAAATATCTATTTTGACTGAAAAAATACGAGGAACAATTCATCAACTTTTATGTAGAAAATCTCTCCTAGTGTTTCAACAGTTATCTGCCAAACAGCATTTTATTTATGGTAATATTCTATTTAGAATTATAGCAATTCATCTGCTGTCATTACAGATAAGCCATACAGTGGCATCTGAAATATTCATATGAATACATTTATATTATATACTATTCTCTTCATCATTTTTTGACAGCGTCTTAAATAAAAGGATGTTATAAAATGACATTAAGTGTTGAGTGCGTCATTCAGATTCGACCATGTTGGAAAATATGACTCTTTTTTACACAATTTTAATTGGTCTTTCAGCTGCAGATTCATCATCAATAAACTTTGTTCTTTTTTTTACCTCGATTTAAAAGTATATGAAATGGAGAAACTGTGTTGATCATTTGAGCATGAATTGGAGTTTTGACACTCTATCATAAAAATTGATAAAAATACTCAATACATTATGTATAAAACTTTCCTTCAAATATTAGCTGAACTAAATATATATATTTATATTCGCATGATATGGAGATAGTATACTCATAAAATATAAACAAAATATATGCAAAAGTCATGAATAAGATAATTTTATATTTTCACCCTCTCAATATAAGAATTATATTTTTACTTCTTATGACACACAGTGTAATTACAAGTCATAGAGTGTCATTTTTGTAATACAAATAGATCACATTTTTAACTAGAATTTATCAAAGCATGTGTTTTTAGTAATATTTCAAAGAAAAATTATGAAAAAATGACAATAATTAACAATAAATAAGAATAATAATATAAAAATGGCAATGTCTAATTAAAAAAAATTAAATGTACTCTGAGTACTTTTTTTTCCTTACTCAATATTTTTTATTAATTATTTCTTTGGCAGTCAGTGTTTAAAAAAGAAAATTGATAATAATGGGATATTATTTCACTGTATTGCTTTTGATAAATAGCAAAATAAACAACTTAGTTAAAAAAAATTCTATTGTCCTTTTAAAATTATTTAATATTTCAACTATAAGACCATCTTTCAGAAATAAATTTAAATATGAGCTTCTCATGATGAATTTATTTTGCTGCTATTATTTTAAATTTCTTAAAAACCACATAAGTGTATCAAGCAGAGAATAACACTATACATAATCAAGTATATCAAATTACATAGTTCTTTAAGATGCAAAGATATGTCTTTCATAAAAGCTTCTTTAATGCTAAGTTATGAAAAAAATAGTTGAGATAAATTGTTTCATCTCTGAGTCGAATTTTTTGAACTAAATTGTTTGAAACTCGTATTAAAGCTGCAAAGATCCCTTGTTGAGTCATTTCCTGAATCAAACAAAGTACAGTTCCGTTAAAATCCTTCTGACTGTGCTCTGTCGCACACAGACTCGCAGTTGCATTTCTACTGATCGGATCGGAATGAAACTTAAAATATTTGTTACTCAAACAATGCGGACAAATTTTTCTTCGGAATTTTTTTTAAAAATTTTGTTAATTGATACCATTGCACTGCCTATATGCTAGTGAGTAGTTCATTGAATTTAGCTATAGAAGCGACATGTATGGTTCGAAGAAATCATTTGTTCTCTGTGAACCAGAATACATTGAACCCGGGTGCATTGATCGAAAAACTCTTATCACAATATGAGCAATGTTTCAGTAGCTTTCCTTGCTGACCGGCAGATGGAAAACTGAAGGAAAGGACCCATTTCATTAAATGCAGTCAAATCATACTGCCAGAGTTTGAAGAAACCATATCTTTGAATGTTGCGCCAGTGAGAGGACGAGAAGCAATAGATCCACCAGTTGTAGAGGAAAGTTGCCTTCTAACAGCTGAAGTATCTGCAGGTTCTTCGAAATGCTACTGGAAGTAGTCGCTCAAAAGCTCTTAAGCAACCGTGCGCATGATATTTTGTAAAATTCTGAATTTGAGCCTTTAAGGTGCCACTATGATCTGGTGACCATTCTGAAAGCTTGATGAAACAAATGAGTGGTCAAGTAGGGAAGAAAAGGGTGAGAAAAAGTGTAGAGGTGGAGATATACATATAAAGTAATAAAAGTGAGTGTGAATGGTGTTGTGTCCCATTAGCCCAAATGCCCAAATTAATTATTTAAAAAATCACCATTCCTGGTCTCCGATCACAATTCCCTCATTTATAAAATTGCTACAGTTAAAAGAGCCCCTTTTATAGTACCCTAACAAGATTAATTCCATATAGTAAAATTATTGCTTTTCTTGCTTATACAATAATTAATTTGATAATAATTTGATAATGAACATGGTTGCCTATGTGAAATGGCTTGAAGACATTTCAGAATCTTTTATGTGTTTTATTGGTTAATTGTAAAGACTTGACCACGGGCGGGTCAAATGAAATGGTAGCGTATTATATACAGAGGCTTTATTTAAAGCTTAACACACAAAAAACACCTCATCTAGATTATATACAGGAATATTTACAAAGGATTGTCTGTTCGACAACTAGGCTGGGAACTCACAAACTGTCTGCGTATTCAGCTACTGCCTGTAGCTCCAGAGATCTACGGATTTCTTCCGGTAGATCTTGTAACAAACTTGAGATCACCTGGTATCTCTTCACATCAGCACTCCTCACAGCTCGTCTCGTCCTCCAGATCAGCTTGTCCCAGATCAGCTTCCTTCTCTTTCCTTCTCCTCCTCTCTCTTTCTCTTTCTCTTTCTCCTCGGCTTCTTGAACCCCTTTTTAACGGTCGCGAAGCTCTACCTCTCAGGCTGATATTGGGACCACCTCTCAGGCTGATATAGACGGGTGTCATTTCTCTACTAGGAACACACAGAACTCCTGTACATGAAGTTGCAATAATCTCCAATTTGTACAGCAACTATATTCCTCAAACGTCACGGCCTGGCGTGGATTCACTGCGAATTTCATTGTTGGCTGTACTTCTCGGGTATGCTAGGAGTACAGTCATCATTGAAGCGATGTAAGAGATTGAAGGAGGCTAGGGGATCTCATGCTGTCGCAGGGTTAAGTTAAAGAGACTGTTTTACCAACACAGATGAAGATGAAAGACCAACGCAGCAGTTTATTCAGCAGGACATGTAAAGAACTTGCTGATCACGGGACGGTATTAAATTGAAAATAGTAAACGGAATTTATATACATAGTTCCAGCAAAATATCTTTAGTGGTCAGCTCTAGCTCAGCTGTGATCTTCTCTTTTATATTATAAAACCACACATTTTTCAAATAGCTTAAAATTTAAACTTATTAGAAAGTTTTCTGATTATCTGAAGGGCATTTAAACCTTTTTCTCTTGTCTTAAATAGATAGGTCACATATGATTCGATTTTGATTAGTCACATGGATGAAAAATACATATTATTCTTCTTGATATGATTTATGGTAATTATAATGCATAATAATTCATTCGGACTTAAATATTCATTTTCTCATCGAAAAGCAGTAATAATATATATTTTTAATTCATATGTTAATTTTTCCTACTTTTAAGAAACGATATATCAATAACTGAAGTTAACTGTAGCCATTAAGTAAATGATCTTTTGGCATTTTTCTTTAAAAAAAGATTGCTTCAAAGTGCTAGAGGTAAAAAACTTTTAGATAGAAGCTATGAAAGAAAGATTGGCAGCCTTATTCTGCATCCTAATGAGTTATAGCAATTCGTTAATTATATAGTAAAATACTTAGCACACTATTCCTTCTTTTTTTAGTGCTGGCACTGGATAGGATTCCGTCATGGGTAGCAGTGTTAATTGCTGCAGTTATCGCTATTGCCGTCGCCGTATTTATCCGTTTTAAAGTAGTTCCCAAAGAGCGAAACAAAGGTAATTTTCTGCTTTATAAAATGCGCAGTATTCTTCATGAAAATATTATTTCGCATATAGTTCTAAAATAATATATTTTAAATACATTTATTACATATCTTTTTGTAAAATGTGACAAACATTATTCGATATTTTTGTAAAATGTTTCAAGAGAATAATTAACAAATTCACCTTGAGTATGTACTTTCAAATCTGTAGCCAACGCCATCTAGTTATCTACGAGTAAACCAAGAGCATTCTACATTTATGACAGTATTGTTGTTGCTTTTTTGGGGGGGTCGTTAAAATGTACTCTTACGAATATAAATTTTGATTTTTTTGCGTTTTTTATACTTAAAAGTAAAAAAAAAGAGAATAAACCATTTATTTATAAAAAATGACGGGTTTCCTTTCATCTTTCCCGATTATCAATAAAAAAAATTAGGAGAAAGTTTTTCTGAGAAATAAAACTATCTTCATATATCTCTATCAAATACTCTTTATCTTAGTGCAACATAAATATTATGCATCCAACACAATCTTCAAATTAGAAGCAGTGATAAACCAAGTAAATACATTTTCTAAGAAGCCAAAGCAAGATTATGTTAAATATTGAAACCTGAGAAGTTATCTCGTAATTGAGGATGAAAAGCTTTCAGCATAGTGGTTGGTTCTCACCATGTTGAAGAGTACACGAAAATGTAGGGATCTGGCTTCTCCCATCGATGATGAGATGTACTTCCTTAAGGAAGGGTTATGTCGAGTCCGGTGATTAACCTTAGGACTGAACCACAATATCCACCGGTGTTACTGTAGCGGTGGCCCGGTTAATCATTTTTTATCTGTATGCCTTCGAAACGAGGCGGTGAGTCAGTAATAAGTCTTACGTTAAATATCAATGAAATGTCTCAGAGTTCCATTCTCTTAGAAAACAAAATCTGGAAAATCAGGAAAAAAATTGCTATTTGTAAATACCTTTATAGAATCACATAAATCTATCTATCTATCTATCTATCTATCTATCTATCTATCTATCTATCTATCTATCTATCTATCTATCTATCTATCTATCTATCTATCTATCTATCTATCTATATATGTATAT
>JAOUZG010047196.1:2332626-2356834 GCA_026289955.1 Argiope argentata
ATATGAATAATGAATATTTATTGCAATATGAATAATGAATATTTATTACAGATTATAAATATTTATTACCGATGTATCTAATGAAAAATGGTCTTTAGATTTATTTTTGAAAGCCCCTGAAAACCCGTGGACTTCACATTATTTACTTTTGCAAATTCAATATGTCGATTTTACGTGGCAGCTAATGATATGACTAAAAATCTTTATACTTTAGCTAAGTATATTGCAAACGTTTATGCACTGTTATGATTTAATATTTAGTCAAAGTTTCATGAAAAGTGCATTTCATTTTTTAAAAAAAAGTCAGATAAGTGATTAATGGCCTGAAGTACTTTGGATGTGACATTTATCCGACTTTCTGTGCATTGTGCAAAGTATAAGTCATTAGTAACTGCGCACATTCAGCTTTTCTGGCAGATCGTTTGTCTGACATTACTCTGGAGCTTAAGTAAAAATCTGTTATTATATATATATATATATATACACGAAATGGCTATGTTTCGGCCGTCTTTCCAGCCAGGATGCCAGTCTTTTTTCCCCTCTAGAAAATGTCTCTGCCTTGTCTATAATTGAAACTAATCAAAGCGCATACGTACTATTTCGATTGCAATGCATCTAGAGAGTTAAGTGTGAATGGAATTTACATTCAAGAAAATATATGCTTAAAAAAATTCTGTAACAGTTTTGAGAATACAGTATTTAACTCACAAATGTAAAGGACGAAACATTCTAATAAGTTTAATGGATTTAAATATTTTATTTGGAAAAGAGAGGTCTTCGTTTGCATTGATAACTGAGACATTCGATTTCTGTGAAAATTTAAGAACGGGATTTCACTTAAAAGCAGCAAAGGATAAAGGGTGAAAGCTTGCGAAATGTGAAAAAGGAGCTAGACTTAATATTGTATAAGGATTTGAAGTCATTATAATAATTAAGGTTAGCAATTTACAGATGCTAATTACAAAGATACATTAAAACGAATTTCTATATTGTAACGTACCAATAATAATTATGTAATTTCTAAAGTATTTATGTTCTTTTATTTATTTACATAGAAATGCTAAGGATTTCAATCCTTTTATAAGAATGCGAATGATATTAAACTTTTCTTCTTTTTCAGTGGCTTCACAATTGAAATTGGATCAGCAACAACTGTTTTGATGGCCTCAAAGATAGGCTTGCCTATCAGCACAACGCATTGTAAAGTTGGTTCTGTGGTATTTGTGGGAGTTGCTCGAACTAAGAGCACAAAAAACGTTGATCTGAAGTTGTTTAGGAGTATCATATTAGCCTGGCTTGTGACACTGCCATTCACTGCCGTTTTCTCAGCCCTCATGCTTTTTATTTTATATGCAATCACAGTTCCCTGAAGAACATTTTATGACATTTGAATCACGCTTGTGCCAATACAGATACAAGAGACTTGTTGAAATCGCAGTTTTATTTGGTTTTCACAAGCCAAAATACAAGTAAGGCATGCCAGCATAACATTAACAACAAAATATTGATTATCAAATGTTCATTAACAGGGAAACATTAATAACGAGAAATGGCTTTACAATATTATATGTATAGAGTGAGCATAAATATATCAACATTACTCCATAGATGCTGAACAGAAAGTCGTATTCTCTTTAGCCTAACACTAATAAAAATGAACAAATACTTAAAATTTATTAAAGAGCCTTAAATATAAATTTCATAAATAGTGCAGAACAAAAGCTAAAATGCTGAAATTATAAATCATGAATCGATTAATAAGAAAATTTAAAGACAGTTCTGAACAATTCTTCCCCATTGAGCACCACTTCGTTTTCAAAAATCTCAGAAATCCAATTTTATAACAAAAATTACTTTCATGGAAGGAAATGGAACTCATAACCTGCGCTTATACAAAATTCTTTATTTGTATAATTTTTTTCAAAGGTACTTATTTTTTACATAATTTCTTAGCTTTAGAACTTGTAATAGCATAATAAATTTCATGGCAATACTCAATTTCTACAAGAAATATTTTAAAATCAAAATAATTAGCAATATACAGACAAAATTAGGAACTTTGTATCAATATATAATTAGAATTTATAAAGAACATATTTATCAAAAGAGAGAAAAATTCTTTGAATATCGTTTTGAAAATATTTTACAAAATAAGTTATTTCTTCATTGTTCTTGAAGGTTCTCAGATTTTGATAAAAAATAATAAATTAAATTTAGAGATAAATATTTAGTAACCTAAACAAAAATTTCTGATACAATTTTAGAATGCTTTTGTCACTTTTTTCTTTACTTTTTACTACTTTATAACATTTTCATATATTTTATGTATTAAATGTATTTATTTTATGTATCATGCTATTTAAAAATGTATAAAAACTCTGAATTTCAAATTCGAATTTACTTAGCATATCCTATCTGTTTTTATGTACATTTAACACATCTAATGTAAATATAAGCTATTTTGTGAAAATAAAATATGCTCTGAAGGCACTTCTGCCACATCTTGTGCTTAATTAATAACACCCAGAAAAGAAGTGCAGTAAATTTATTAAAATGACCAAATAAATGATGAATTTTCTTTATTATTTTCTTGTAAGGCAAACTAATATGAAACTTAAGGAAGCAAAGATGTTAAATTTGCTTTAAACAATAAAAAACATAGCTACTGAATCGAACATTTTTTCAAAATTTTCTCATAACGCTTTTTTAAATTTAAATACAAAGATTTTTACAGCTCCCTACATCTCACTCATTTATAAAAAAATATTGAATACTATATATTTAATGCATACGCATAATTATACCGCAAAACTGCAGATCGTTGTTTTAGAATTACCTTCCATTGGAACTTGTGCAGAAGGCTTATATATGCAGCAATAGAAATGGCCTAATTTCATCTACATGAAATATTTTCAATACTATATATTTGTACACATAAACTCCGTCATTTTAGAGATTTTCTGTAAGCTAACGTCCACATCCTAATAACTATACTTCAATTTCTATCAACAATTTTTCTATACTCTGTTACACTCTCATTTCCCAAGAAATTCCTATAATATCAATAGAGATCAAAACACTTATCATGCATTATATATTTTAAGAAATAACACCGATAACTTATAACCTAAATTTAAAAGACATCTAAGAATTGATTTAGTTTCCTAGAAAGCAATTTTAATCATCGCTGCTTTTTAGCTCCTAGTTTCGCATTTTTTATAATAATATACAATTACATGAAACCTACATTTTCATCCGCATTGTGCATAAATCATAAAACAGTTAATATATCTATAAAGAAAACCATTCATAGATAAATAGCAAAATATAATTTATGAACAAGTAAGGTGGTAAAATTTATACAAAACATACAAAAATGATATAATTCACATAGATGAAATATTGAAAAAGAAAAGTGAAATTTACGAAAGATTTCTGACACAGAATTTGTACTAATCGAAGCATTTGAAACAAGAAATGTGGAAATTAAAGAAATATCACATAAATAACTTTAAAATAAATTTTTTTCCTCTTATCTTCACCAATTCAATTTGAAATGTCGAAACAGACAAAATTATGAATAAAATTAAATATTTACCAACGATTTTGAAGGAGGAGTTTGGCAGCTGTCGAATTAAAACTACAATTGTTCTTTCACTGCGTTAAAAGAAATTGTAAGGCACAACCAATAGGACAGAGAAATTGAACATATTTTTTATGCAAAATATCTATTTTTTTATTGAAAAATATTCTTCGCAATAAGTTTTCATAAGAAATTTATATGGCAACTACTATATTAATGAATGTCATTTAATATTTTTTCAAAGTATTTGCTGATTTTACTTCCACATAGTAACTAAAACCATGCAAATTTATTTTTAAAAACGTAATTTGTATCTGCTTTTTACCCAGTTAAAATAAAGTAGTGTATTTATTGATATATTATTTACTTATAAGTTGTCATCTGTGTGATAATAGAATGACACCTATGTATCGAAACAACACATATCGTATATTACAAGTATCCATATTTAGTACACAATTAAATATCTGTGTAACATAGTTTATTCTTCCTACAAGTTTTTTATGTTGCACAATATTTTGCACGTTGAATAAATAAATAGTTAACAGCAATGCTTATATGTGTGACACATAAAACTCTGAAAAACAATACATATAAGTGTCAAAAAAAAAACAGTGCAGCTTAATACCATGTGAATATGGAGTAATTTTACAGAACACTGAAATATTGAGAAATTCTGGAAAAGCAGATAAATATTTAAAAGAACTTTTGTACATCTAATACAACAAACAATTTCGAACAGTGAAATACACAGGCATCACATGTAGATATTATTGCATAAACATAAGTGCAATCAATATTTATGCAAAACTTAGAAATTCAAAGACAAACTTTAAATGGAAAAGTTTGTTTCAGTAGTTAAAATAGTGTACACATAGGACGGATGGAAGTGCCAAAATTCTAAAATTGAGTCGCACAAACAAATTTTAAAAAAAGAATAAGAAAAGTGCAATTATGATGATATATCTACAAGAAACAGGAACAGTGCCTTGCAATGTAATTTACAACATACCTCTATAGTTAGATGGCACTTTGGCAATGCATACAGATTAAGATTAAAATTTTAATGTCTACATTTTTAAAAGTAAACACACATAAACAGGCATATCACAGTGATACATATAGAATAGGATTTTTTGGCATAATTCACGGATACAAAAATTATATATTTAATAAGTGAAGTGAAAATAATAGACATTCTTTTATTTATAACATCCTTATGGCCCGTAAAATGTAAAGACAAAATATATTTTTGTCTTTTATGCAATTTTATTATTCCTAGCTATGACAGATATAAATCATAATCATATAATTTCTGTATTACATAAACAGAGAAAGAATGACAAATTTATGATTGAAGAACAAACTGTAATTTATGTCTAACTTTCAGGTTTAAACATGTCGGAAAAAGGAAGTCAAATACAATTACAAGAAGAATCTAACTCCAAATAATTTTAACATTAAATATCACTGCATATTTTTATAAGTGATGAGAATGTACGCACTGGGTTTAGCAATGAAAGCTCAAAATCCTCCACGGAAAATTTATTCCTTGAAAATTTTATTTGTTTATTTATTTAGTATATTGCATACAAAAATTTTTAAGAAGAATTACTCTGGAAAATCAATGACTTATTTTATTATATTGGACCTTAACAACTAGGAAAAACAAAGAATTACAATAATAAACGAAAATGAATCAATAATTTTAACTACTTATTTATCAAAATTATATTTTATTGGTGGAACCATAAGTATGAGAGCATTTATTTGATTACATATTAATAAAATTGCCCTGAGAAAGACGCTCTTTTCAAAATAAAAAGCCTTCTAAAAAGTTAAAGGTCATTCGGGAAGTATATAATTTTGTTTGTTTTATAGATAATGCAATAACGATGCATAATTTGCTTTCTCGTTCTTTTTAGAAAATTTAAATATGTCACTAAAAATGCACATAGAAATTTTAGATTAGATTTAACATGAAATTTGATATTCTACCTCCATTTTGATCAGTCCAACCTCCATTTAACAATGCAAAATCTTTTTAAAAAAAGTTTCTCTTTTTTTTTAAATCTGTTTCATGTTTCAATAAGCAGCCTATTGTGTCAGAGGCACTTTCTTTTTCTATAGACATTACCCACAGTGAAATAATTAATGAAAACACCTTTCATTATTCGTCTAATTTTTTTTTTAAGTTAAGGACTTTTTATGCGTTAAAATATGAATATCTAAGTCCCACTAACTAGATATTCAAAACTGATGCTTGTTCATTTTAATTACTTTTTTGTAAGCTTTCTACTGTAATTTAGCATTTGAGACGCAAGCACAACTAGTGCTGAACACTAATTGAACGTTAGTGTCAATGCTATATTCTTTTATCGTGCGTTTGTGAGTAATGCCTGCTTTCAAAAAACATTTTCATCACTTAATAGTTATTGCACTATAAGGTGTTTAAAGACATTTACATATATATATATATATGAAAGACAAAGTAATAAGAATAATGTAACACATGTCAGCCTATTTCACTATCTTCCTTTTCATATTTTGAGGGCAGTCCAAAATTTCTTGTTATATTATTTGATAAAACTCTGATGTTTTCTACGTTCGGATCCTCTAAATAATCCAAATCAGGATCACTAGCACGTTCATGGTGAAATATATCCTCATCACTTACCATTCCCGGCCTATAATTATCATATTCTGAGTCATACATAACATTTAAACTATCAACACTTAGCAGTTGATCACTATCAAACATTCTACTGCTAGCTCTTGAAGATATACTAGTATCATCCATATCTCCATCACCAGGATTCGGATCGTTGATAATTGAATTTAAATCACTCAAAGCTCCTTCAGCATCAGTAAGACCATGTTCATTTAATAGAGATGCATTTTCCAACGCGGGATCATCAGTACAATAATCATCAATAAGAGGTATTTCAGCAGATTTCTCATCATCGCTTTCATCACTGTCTGTGAGTTCGACTGACGCTCTAGGTACAATATTCATATCTTCTTGTAAAATTGGCATAGTTTCTTCATAGGTCAAGTCTTTATGATTTTTATGTGTTGCGGAAGATAAACGTGAATTATTATTAATAGCCTGCCGACTATTTAAACTATTTTTAGATAATTTTTTAGTACAAATCTCAGAGTCATTTTTCTTAGAAGATTTAGGTGAAGAATCCGAAGAGCTGGGAAAACTAGAAGACTTTATATCAAAATAGTCTAAATAATCGCTTTTTTCTTTTGTAAGTAGATTTTTAGATGAATTATTTTTAAACGAATTATTATTATCAGCATGCTTATGGGATTTTTCTGAACAAAGTAATGAATCATGAGCCTTATGAATATTTCTGTCAGATGGTAGCTCATCGGATGAATCTGTCGTCGGGATATTCTGCAAAGACTCAGGAAGTATTTCACTTGGCTTATTTTTAACTTTAAAGCCAACACCTACATTCGTTAAAGGACAAACAGACTGATTTTCAGGAACATTTGATCCATTTAAATATGATTTACCTTGCTGGGTAAGTTGTTCCTCAATAACTGATGAAAAAGGAGTAGAATCTGTCGACCCATTTGTATGAGAAGAATTAAAATCTAGATTTTGCTTAAGACCTTTGTTATTAATTATTATTTGTTTGTCTTCACTCTTTTCCCTATCGTGAGAATTTTCAATTTCGTTAGATTTATTTGAAAAACTACCATCCGCACAAGAATTTAGTACCCCTTTATTCTCATCATGTCTGTTTTTAACTTTTTTTGCATCACCACAATTAGCTATACTTTTACCATTGTGATGAGAAGGAGACAAACCAACTTCGGGAAGTACTTGTTTATTATCAGTCAAATTGTTAGAAAAAGAATTTTCTTCGGTTTTGCGACCTAAGGAATCATTTCCAATATTATCTTGAGGATAAATCCATTCAACATTAGATCCATTACATGTATAGTCATACAATGCAGGAGAAGGTGCATCCGTATCTGTTCGCGAAAAATCTGTACGGATATAGCTGTCACAGGATGAAGTTGAAGAACGATTTAATGAAGATGAATCGGCATAATTATTTTGTTCCTGTCCTAAATGACTATCATTACTGTTGTTAATAGCAAAGCTTGTATCATTTGGTACAGCAGAAGAACTTGATTCTACATGGTTTGCTGAGTTCACTGCTGGAAAATTGAACATTTCTTCAGGTGGTGTAAGCACAGCAGGAGATTTATTTACAGTATGAGCCCTAGGATGCGTATACATTTTGGATGGCCTATATACTTTATTTGTATATAAACTAGATCCAGTATTGAGTTTTTGCAATTTATCTTGTAAGTCATCCTTTGATTCGGCCGATGAGCTACAACTTTTGGTATTGTTTTTATTATTGGCATTAGCATGATTATTGTTGAAACGTGGACGGGATTGTGAATAGGATTTGGTTGGGGCATTACCAATTATTGGCTTGGGCTGGTCATATAAGTCAGATTCCTTATCACTCGAAAAACTTCTTTGGTGGCAACGAGGTTGCCAAGGTGGCAATTGCATTGATGGTAATCTTGGACTACTAGTCGAATGAATTTCATTAACTGGCTCTGAGTGGTATAGATGCGTTTTCCTAATTCGATTGGCATTCGTATTCTCATTATTTGTTTTAGATGCAGAAGACTGTGCTGAACTTATGCCGTTGAGACAAGCCTCTTTTTGAATGTTTTGGCAAATTTCATTCTTGTCTTCTTTACAGATAGTTGGTTCATTTTTTTGAATTTCATGGGGTTCTTTTCTTCGAATGAGAAAATACGTAGTCATATCACCTTTTCCCTTCACTTTGACAATTCCTCTGCATTGAAATACGTAAGTATCTTTTAAAAGGTTGTAGACTTCTTCAGTCACCTAAAAAAGGAAATTTTACAATTAGAGTTCGAAATATTTATTACTTTTCCACTGTTTCAATTAACGCAAGGTACACTATTGGAACCTTCCAATCGCTACATTACTGAAGAATTAAGGTATATATGTCATTCGTCATAGATACCTTATAACTACTATATCAAACTAGCTACATGAATTATAAAAAAAAACAGTGTAATTAATATATGGAAGATTAATTTCATTATTTCCCAATATTCTGCTCTGTTATGGAGTCTTGATAACTGAGATTAATTTAACTTCGCACACCCTTTACTTTGAGATAAATCTAGATGTTGAGCCAACAGGTTAACATAGATTAATACAGCATCATTAACGGAACGCTTGTATCCTCTTCAGATATTTCAAAACACAACACGAAAATAAAACTCTTTTAACGTTCACATAAAATATCTAGACAGGACATACGCAAGAATTATGCCCCCTGCTCAAAACAAAAACATTTTACCCTGAATAGGAAAAAATTCAAATTTTTTTCTATTAAGATTTAATGACTTCTATGACTTGGTGAATAGATACCGTGTATCCATAAACACAAAGAATATTTTTATTACAATCTAATATATGGAATCAGTGGCTAAATTACAAGAGACATTGAACTAGAGAAATTGCATTAAAACATTAGAGAAAAACATTTAAAACGTTAGAAAGTAGATTAAGTAGAAAGTAGTAAATTACATTGAACACAAACATCAACTAGAGAAATGTGATAGTGATAAGATCAAACTTCAAAGAAACCAATCCGGCATACTGCTCTAGTGAGTCCCTTAAAAAATGAATCTCACCGCTATTGGTAATTCTAAAAATACTTTATTTTTTAGATGTTTAATCATTTTCATAGCACTATTATATAATTTTAAATCTTAAATCTTTAAACTTAAAAGCAGGATGGAAATTATTCAGTATTTATAAACTTTTTATTTCAAACAATTTATCTTTATTTAATCAATTATTTTTGTAAAGGAAAATAAGCTTAAAAGTATAAAATAATTTCTCTTCACCCCACACAAATTTGCAATTCTGTAAAAATTGTCCAAAAAAAATTTGTAACTGTGAGTTTTTTAAATTCTTATACACAAATTTTAAAAAATTCAGTCAAAGATCTTCAGGACAATCTGTACGGGGCTATCAATTTGCATTGGGTAAAAAAAAAAAACATTATTTCATACTATTATAACGTTTTTAAAACGTGGTATATTAGTTTTCTTGGTTTTTAAATCATTATTTTTTATATTTCAGTCTTGTATAAATGACACTACAACTTTACCTAATTTCTCAATTACGACTTGGCCTAGCACCATATGTTGGTAATGAAAGTTTTTAATTATATGCAACATTTGCACTAAACAAACAGAAAGAAAAGAATGCGAGATAATATTAAATCGTCCTCTATTTCTGAACTATGTTTCAAATGTCTGGTCTAATATTAAGTATCATATCTCCAGCTCATCGGGGTGTTGATTTAAAGTCGATTGAAAAATTTATACCAAACAGACAAATGGGCGGGGCAGGAAGCCAGTTGTCAAATACGGGTTAATAATCTCCTATTAACATAAATAGCGAGCAACAAATTACATTTCTATTGCTAACAAAAATTACATTTCTGTTCCTAACATAATTGCAAGTGGAGATCAAATGATTTTAATAATTCTTAAATATAAAAGGATATGACATAAATATATGCGCAATATGTTGTATCATATTAATAATTCTTTTAACACGCTCAATTGTTCATATTTGATCAGAAATATATAAAACGAAATTCAATGAGTGCATTTTCCTTTAATAGCACAGCAAAGAATTATTGGATGCAATAAAGAAACGTTGCCAAGCAGGGACTTGATGAAGGTGAGGTGAAATACCTATTTTTCTCTAGATTCGGTGTATATGTCACATAATTAATGCGAGTAGTCAGGAAAGAATAACATTGATAAAATTTAAAAATAACAAATGGAAAATAATTGAAAAAAAATCAGGGTCGCAACAAGGAAACAAGAAGAATCGGTAGAAACAACGGAAAGGGGGAAACCACAGATCGCAATAAGAAAACAAAACAGAACAAAATAAACCAAGAATTTTTCAGAATTTATCAAAAAAATATATGCCGATAAATTTTCTAAATATAACACGTAAATTTCGGTAACAAATGTCGTTTCCATTAGCTTTAAATCATAACAATTTTTCGGTTAGGATACAAAAAAAAAATCATGCGCCAACATAAAAAAAATTCAGAAAAATTTTGTAATGAATTTGACCTTAGTGTATTAAAAATGAAACTTTAATTCAAACAAAAAATTACAGTTACCTGTATGTGATTTGGAAGACCGGTGCTATCCATTCGACTTGCAACATTTACTGTATTCCCCCAGATGTCATACTGTGGCTTACTGGCTCCGATAACTCCGGCAACAACAGGGCCAATATTTAAACCTGAAAAAAAAACATTTATGGAACTTAAACAGATATCCTTGGTGATGCAAATAAGCATGGGCAATATTTCATTTTTTTCCGTTAATGTTAGTAGACTCTATGGCCATAATATAATATCACACATTTTATAAAGAAAAGATAATTTATATTTACAAATATATAATTCATAAAAATAAATAGAGCAATATTCAAAAAGAAAGGGTGAAAATAAGGAAAATTAGTATATCATTATATTTACCAATTCTCAGAAAAAAGTTGTTATAAGAATTTTCATTGATGTCAGCTAATTTGTCTTTAAATGCAAAAACCATTTCTGCCAGGATACTCATGTATTCAACAGCTGACTCGCGATCATCATCCTAAAAACATTACAAAGTATATATCATGATAATACCTTTATTAAATCGCAAATAAATAGATATTATTTAGCATCTTTCTGAAAAGAATTAAATAAAAATTTTAAAGCATCAGTTAACAATATATTCTTTTCAAAAATAATAAAATGTCATCCAAATTACAAATTCTGAATTTTCAAACTTAAGAAAGGAACAATAATACCGAAGTTTATAAAATTATATTTGTTTCACTAAGAGAATCAAAAAATTTATCTCTAAACACAGATATTATATAAGGATCAATTAAGGGTTAATTATGGCTGTTGCTGTATATATGAATAACTATCGACAATGCTCATAAAATCTAAAATGTTGTTGATTTATTTTTTAAATTTCCAAGCGTTATCTTGTTTTGTTCACACACAACTTCTCCCTTAGTAATAATTCCTACGAAAATTTGTTAACATAAAAATGCTCGCTTCTCTTTTATTATTTTTTTATTTTTGTCTTTTATGATGGTTGTTGTCACTTTGTCTTCAAACTGCCATTTTTTTTTACTAAAACTGCCCTTCCTGCCGGCGTCCTTGCATTGGGGTAGCGTGTCTTCCCCGTGATCTGGGTGTCCCTGGTTCGAGTCCCAGTTCGGACATGGTTGTTCTGTCGGTGAGATGTGAGAATATGCGTCTCTGTAGAAAAGGGCTATACAAGTGAATGTGACGTTTCAAGTAACTAAATCGTACCCTTGGCTCTAGTTGACGCAACTGAAAACACAAGAGAGCTCATCCAGTTTAAATCGCTTGCAGATCTGTCAGTTACCTTGTAAAGTTCTATATGTAACAACAACGTTTTTTAATTGTGAGTGTGGTGACTGCCTTATAATCCAATTAATATCCTTCGAGCTGAAGGGTCCCTTTTGCTCGATCGATATGATACTCGGCTACTAACCATAAGATTGGGAGTTCGGGCCTAGCGCTCTCCGCTATTCAACCAACATGAGAATCCAATTATATAATCGAATTTTGTTTCCATATTTTGTGACCGTAACATTAACAGTGAATGCTGAACTATTGCTTTTCTCATAATATATGTATGTAATGATATTTTAAACTCATAATTTTAATCCTAATTTATTTCCAAAGCCCTGTCTTAATTTAGCCCATAGTAATATCATTCTAAAATATTCTCTTATTTCCTGATCCATTCCACTCGCTCTAATCTGAGTGTATTAAAGAGTGGAGTACTTCTAACTAAATTAAACAAAAAAGATAATTCGTAAATTTTTTAATCTCATAATTTTTATTATTGCGTGAAAGAAGTGTGCAGAACTTTGGATTTCTGCAACTCTCTTTGTAAATACTTTTAACTCTCATTTTTGATATTAACTCGTTACTGATGATTTATTATCACAATTGCTTCATTGGTTATTTCAATAATAATTTCAAAATACATGATCTCTTTAATCATCTTTAAAATTATCAACTGGAGTTAAAAACGAAAACATTAAAGAATAATTACTTACAATAATTCTGTATTCAGGCATTAGACCAATGGCAGCCATATATGTACTACCAACTGTCTTAATCTTATCTATGGCCTTAAATCGTTCGTCATCCAATAGCTAATTTTAAAAAAAGTATAAGCTGTGAGTTTTTATATACTACTTATAAAATGAATAAAACATCGAAAAAGTAAATTAACTAACTTCATCAAAGTCGGCAATTATTTCATTTAGAAGACGCAAGCATTCCATTCCTTGGTTATTTCCATCCAGTTCCATGTAAAATTCGTGGAAATTTGGTATCGATGCAAATACCACACCAACTTTAGAGTAGCTTTGATTGTAGAGGTCCTTGAAAATACAGAAATATTAAGAAACAAAGCAATTCTTTCCTTTTTCTTTTATGTAACGAAACTAATCAAGTAAAAATAACCTACCATATTATTTTTAAATTGATTGTCCAAGAAATGTGTCGCAACATGAGCAGGAAGCAAGTTGAAAAGAATTCGTCGATTGCTACTTTGCAATTCGTGCATTTCCCTCTTTTCTTCATTGGCCTAATAATACATATATAATAAATACAAAATGTATTGAATGTCTTTATGGGGAAAAATCAATGTTTAAAGAACTTTCGGCTATAGATGAGCTTTTATTAAATTCCTTTCATTAACCCATTGCTTTTATTTATCGGTGTCCTGTTGGTTGAATTAATACATTCTTACTATTTACTCTCTCTCTTTCTATTTACCTGTCACTGGAAATTTCACTTCTATGGAACTTCCAGAATCACTAGAATAAATATTTTCAAAACAATTTTTAACTTTCTATATCCGTACTCAAATAGTCAAAATCAAATTCATATTACTCATTTTCAATTTTACGCTACATTGCTTTCTGTAACTCTCGTTTTGCTGATTCGGAGTATTATTTTTAAAATATTAATTAGCGAAAATGCATAATTTCACGTTTGTAAAATATTATTTTGAATTTATTTAGCTCCTAAGTTTGTAGATTCAGCATAATATAAGCTGCGGTACTCGAGAACAGACTTGCGACTCGAGCCGTAAAAAACTTTAATGTATGATAATTGACATGCGACTAACACAATAAATACATTTGGTGTCTCAGAATAGACACGCGACTAACACAATAAAAAATATTTGGTGGCTGAGAATAGACATACGATCGCAAAGAGTTTAGTAAGTTAAGTAATGTTATCCATTTTTTGTGAGCCTTGAGGTTTTTCGCCTTAGTTCTAGCAATATAGATCTTATCAAAAGCTTGTATCTATTTATAAAATTCTTTAACAAAATTTAATTTATAAATAATTTCAATTTAAACTATAATAATTAATTAAAATTTAATTTTATAAAAGGCGTATTTTAAGATTTTAATATAAAATTATTTTCTTACTTTAATTCATCTTCCCTAATTTATATTTGACTTCAACCATAAAAATTGTTAAATTAATATAGCGGCATCTTTTTTCTGCAGGTCCTTTTAGTTATAAATCATGTACATGTCATACCTATTTTCAACATGAGATGTGTTTTAACAGCTAAAGGATTTCACAACACTGATTTTAAATCATTTTTCACAAATTTTATATTTCTAATATATAAATACTATTGAAATGGGCAGCAGCATCTAATGGGCAACTCTAACCAGATATAACAGAAAATAAAGGAATTTGCAGTGTATTTTATATTTAGTTGTTGTTTATAATGTTGTATTTTACGGCAGGTAATTGCTGTGACTAATCCAAAAGGTAATCATACAATGACACTTTTATTTTTTAATTTTGACATTCCTGTTGGCAGATTTCACACCAAATATACATTCGTGAAAAATCTGAAGAAAAAAATTGCTGATTGGATGCATGACACATAAACACAATCATTTTTGCTCGACCGTTTGCTATCAGCAATATTTTTCTGTAGAAGTTCACAAGAAAGTCAAAGAAAGAACTCCTTTGATATTTTCAAGAAGATTATTGAATAATCCTTTTGTCGGTTTTTAAGATTTTATTTCATTAAGAAAATGTAGTTTGTGTTTATTAAACAGAAACTTCATTGCACATTGATTTCCAAATGTTGACGAAAACTTAGAGCAAATGCAATTACATGGTCATTTTTTATGCTAATCCCAAAGCATATGTAAAAAGTAACACTGAGTTATAATATAAAATATAAATTGTAGGAGTTGCAGTAGGTGAACATTACTGATTAAACATGCAAACAAAAGCAGAAATTAAACGTTTCAATAGTTTCTGTAAGTAAAACTAATGTGAAGCTTCGATACACCATTTTTTAGATATAAGTACTCTTATATTTGGCGAATGAAAGTATGTAATCATCAACGACATGTAGTAAGATGGTTGAATTTAAGCTCTGCTGCACTTCATAACTGTGGACTGCATTTCCAAGAATAAAATCAGCTTTTAGAAGGTGCAGCTGAGGAAAATCTAGAGCTACAAACATTAAAGATAATTGCTATTTACCGCTTAGCACAATGAAGCACATAGCACCCACTGGTATCTAATAGCAGCTTCTGGTAAGCTGATATTCGGATCAATTATGTATCCAAGTCTTCACGAAGATGAATTTTTGAAGGATATCCAGCTGACATTCCTCGTTACTTGAATAAAAGTAAATTATGCTTGTACACTAGTCAATTAAAGTGTGAATAATGGTAGTCTTTAATCTTTACTGATGAATCCAAATATTTCTAACAAAGTGACTTAAGATGGTTGTTTTTCTGCTATGAGTAGAGAACCAGTTTTTATTCCTCTTCCATCTATGACACAGACAAGTTTGGGAGGCTACAAGTGTGATGAAACATTTGTTTGAATGGCCACACAGATCTGAATTTCGTCCAAGAGGCAATATTAATGTTCAGTTATATACAAACGACATTCTTAATCCAATTGCTCAATCTTATAAAAGTTGAATGTGCTCTTCCTTCCACAAGATGATAATGCTACATCACACAAAACTGAGTTGCTGAGGAATTATTTTCATGAAAAGCACTTTTATAGGTTCTTCAACATGTTCTCTAAAACTGAATCGGATTAAATATGCCTGGAATGCCCTAGGGAAATGTATGGTTGCATTTAATCTAATACCTGAAAGTTTTCAGATTTTCAAATTGTCTGGATATAGCAGATGTTATTATAACCACTAATATAATATATACCTGCATTTTAAGCATGGAGTTCAGTTGTTGTAACTATGTACATATTTTAAGTGATTACACTGTGGTAATAGCTTCATAAGCTAGCTAACAACCTTTGGACTCGATTGGTTACTTTTATATAGTGGTTTAGTCACTCGGCTATGAGCCAAAAGGTTGCGAATTTGGTCCTATCCAACATTTACCCATAATAATGGCTCGCGACCTCGAGTAAGCAGCTTCTACAACTAGTATGGTGCCCTCTGCAGGCAGCAAAAGTCACCAAGGCACATTAGACACAACAATCAACATCACCAATCATCTCTATCATCTGCACCAAAAACTCACACACGCTCTAATATCATTCGTGTCCCTACCGACTCAGTGGGGGGAGGGATACACACAATGAACGAATGAACTTTTGGCACGTTTTTATTACGGGTGTTTTAAAGACTGAAAAAAAAAACGTTTTTTATCCTTGTGTAACATGTGAAACATTGTTTAATTTTCATTTTTTTAAATTTCAATAAATTTTAACAAATAGAAACTTTACAATAATATTTTACCCTTCATTTTCGAAAACCATTGTAAATATTATTGTTGGTTTCGACCTTTCAATGAGCAGTTAATGTAATAAATGTATACATATGATACAATCTAAAATTAATAATTTTAAACAAATGTATATCATAAATTTTCTTGATTATTAACTTAAATTTCGTAGATATACAGCATGAATGAATAATCAATGTAAATAAGATATAAATGAAAGCATATAGAAACCTGAAGATTCCATAGAAAATCAAGTCTTGCAGTCCATTCTACTTGTCTTCCATGTATCAAAACCGCTAACAAAAAATGAATAATCACAACAAGACCAATAAGGTGCTCAGGGACAACAGACCTACGAAAAAAATCAAATAATTTACGGGAAAAAAAATCAAAATTTGACATAAATTTTGTGACACAGTTTATGATATTAAACGAAAGTTAAGCTGATAAGGAAATTTTGTATTTCTTAATATTAGAAGTAATAAGCATTTTGCATGTTTTAACTTTCAAAT
This sequence comes from Argiope argentata, assembly GCA_026289955.1. Lineage (NCBI taxonomy): Eukaryota > Metazoa > Arthropoda > Arachnida > Araneae > Araneidae > Argiope > Argiope argentata. The sequence continues at coordinate 2,349,638 of JAOUZG010047196.1, forward strand.
GTAATTTGTAATATAAAATTTTAAAATATTGCAGTACTTTTCTGTTATTTTCTTCTGACATTTATTTTTTTTAATTTTAAGAAATAGGTATAGATAAAGTAAGGCAATGACTTCATGCTCTTTTTGATAGTATACAAAAATAAACAAAGAAATACTTAATAAACTCACCTAACATGCTCATCGTAACATTCAAATAGTGGTAATTGTATAACTTCAATAGTCACTAAAGATATAATCGTCAATGGCAGAAGCAGCGATACTTTAATCAGTATTGGAATTCGAAGAAAAACAACTACAGAGAAGAACGTCAAAATACAGCTTATTACAATGTAATGAGGAAGGGGACAATAGTAATGGTCATATAGTAGTGAAGCCAGAGAAATATTTGAAGACGGACTGCATCTCGGTTCTTTAATGCAAGCAAACTAGAAGAAAATAAGCATAATTTAAGCATAAATACTGCAATGAGCACATTTTTTTTAAAAAAAAAAGAATCGCGTTAAAAAATATTTTCATGCCAAATTTTACACTACAACGAGGAAACTTCATATGCTTACATCATTCTTTGCTAGGTTTCTGTAACAGTTTATGTCAATTTTACTATATTTTAAATTTACGTTGTTTGATACCGATACAGAAAAATATCAATTATTTCACAATACTGCATTAATAAACTTTTAATCTTAATCAAACTAAAATCTTAATAAACGTTTTAATCTAATTTTAGAAAAACAGAATGTATCATTAAAAATTTTAATTTGTCTTCAGACCATCGAACTTTTTGCTATTTTTTTCTCAGTTTCTTTCTTCTTATATAATTAAATTAACATTTAAAGTAAAAATTACATTACTTAATAAGTTACCATATCTGTGGGAAAACATAATAAGAAAAAGTTCCGTAAAAAACAGACAATTCATCGTTTTCATTAATTTGCATTACTAATTAACCATTTCCTATAACAGAATTTAAAACATAGAAGAGAAATTAATAAAATAAATTAAAATTAGAAATGCTATTACTTTTAAAAAAATCAAACGACAATGAAACTATTCACATAAGCATCAAAGGTCTAAAAAGCTTCTTAGCCCACTTAGTAACAAAAATCTCTGATTTCCGCATAGTTCAAACAAAAGTATAATGAAATTAAAATAAAGCAAAGAAAATTACAACAGCATAATTAGAAGATTTTTACTTCTTTTCAACAGTCCTCTGTAATTTTCACACCATGTAGTTTGAAGGAAACTGATGAAAATTATAATTAGTAGAATTAACAGGATTCCATTAATGCAGAAGATTGTTTGGCAAAATGGATTGGAAGTGAAAAATATCATAAATTAATTAAGTTAAAAAATTCTACCTGAAATATTCTCAGTAAATTCAAGCTTAAATCATCTTTATAATGCATTTTAATTTACAATGTATTCATGAATTTTTTAAGGATTACATATTCTCGATAGAAAAGTATTATTTCCTCTTTCTTACTGTAGTAATAAAGGCTCTATATTATTTTTTTTACCTTAACGCATGATTGAAATTGCTTACCCTTTTAGTAAAAAATTTCATGTTCAAAATTTAAAATCGTTTTTATTGAGGAAATTTAAATGAATATTTTCTTCAAAATAAAATGAATCTGTGATAATAATAGATAAATTTTACCATAATCAACTCTAAACTGTGACATACTCGTAGTATTTTGATATAGTATTTTTATGTCTGCAATTTATCCATGTGTGTCTGTTTTCTCTGATATTAAATCTATTTCGTCCTCTTTAGAAGCTTCAGAACAAAACTGGGTATCTGCTTCTTTCAGTAAAATAGAACTATTCTCTAAGGTATGTTAGAAATGGATAAATTCGTTATTAGAACCTGTATTAGTTATTATCCAGTTTGAACAAAGGAACAAAATAAATCCAATAGTATAAACTAAGTTTAGCTAAAATCAGTATCGAAAAACTCCCTCGCTCTCCTATTAATAAATTATCCCACAAAGAAAAGTATCACGAAATTTCCCATGAATGTGCTCAGCAACTCGCAAACCTTGGGAAATACAAGAAAAGTTTTCATGAGCATTAGGTAAATTATAAATAAAAGAACACTCGAACAGGCCAAGAAAGCGTAGGGCGGTTTATTCAAAAAGAAAAAAAAAGCTGGAAAGCTAATAACGTGGTTTTGCACAAGCTGAAATATTGCAAAAAGTAGGAATATCGTTATTCCAGTAGTTGCACTTGAAAACAGTTCAAATATGAAATTATTTTACAACTATATCTGCCCTTTTGAAGGATTATTTTTCCCCCATGAAACATTTTTATTTTTCTGTGCTATGATTTATATAAATTATTTCCTTTACATATATATAATTTATATGAATAAATTAGTCAAAACTAAGAACAATTCATTCTCAGATTCAAATATTGACCCCTATCAGCTAATAAACCTCTGAGGGGGATGTCAAACATTTTTTATCTTACAATTTTAATAATTGATAAGGAAATTATATTCTTCATGTGTGAATTTGTTTTGAATATACACATTTATTGAATTCCTATAATAATGTATATAAATGAATACATTAAGTCTTCTTTTGCAATAATCATTTACTCAGAAAAGCATTTTGCTACATTACAAATAAAGAAATTCACAATCTGAAAAGTATTGGATTTAAAATTACTTTTGAGACACTTTAATTATATTTAAAGATACTGAAATCTTTTATGAAATATAAGAAACAATCAAATATCCAATAAATAATTTTTCTAAAAAATGACAAAAAAAAGTTTATTAAAAAAAACCCTTAGTTTTGACAGTTGTTTTGCTACGGGATTAAGTCTCTGAAAGGGTAAAATATTTATTCCATTTTCTATTTAGTCTTTACTGTATTTCATAATTCATGTTAATAACCATCATAAAACTTAAATGTTCTTTTATTGAATTCTAGATGCCACAATCTCTGATATATTTTTGTTAAACTAATAAATAAATTGATGATTAAGAGCTCTAAAACTAGTAAAATATTTTTTGCCACCGAGAACTAATAACGGTACAAAATTTCAGAACAACAGTATATGAAGAAGTGACAGAAGAGTCCATTACAAAATTGTACCATTTCAAACATGGAACACTCGAAGTTAAATAAAAGTTTTAAAAATTTAACACCTTAAAACTCTTCTGCTTTACTGCGCTTATGATTCGTTTACTGTTATAGACTCATTATTAAGGTACAAGGCAAGATTTCAAGAATTCATAAATTTTTCGAGTAATATCAGGTTCGTTTCTAGAATTTTTTTTAATTAATATTTATTATACTCAATCATTCACTATACAAAAATCGGTAATCGCTGCAAGATAGAATCCTATACGTTGTTTTTCTGTCATTTTGACATAAAGAAAGCAATTTTTAAACAACAAATAATGAATAAGATAGTACAATATCAAAATACAATGAATGCATGTAGTAAATTTGATTACTTACAACGTTTACTTGAGCTACCACATAAACGAAGATAATAGTCAGCACAATTGCAGACATACGAAGAAGGAAAGATTGACTAATATCCCATGAAATAAGCTGCAAAAAATTATAGTATTAGTAAAATAAAAATTTAAATTTTTTTCCCTTTATTTGATCATAAGTAAATTGAAACACGATTTTTGAATAGAGTATATCCCTAAGAAAACAGCAACTTCTAGAAATTAAAATCAATTCAGCAATGAAATTATAAAAAATGTATAAATTCTAATCTAAAGAAACAAAACCCGTAATTTGATAAAATAAAAAATCTGATTAAAAAAATTAAGGAATTTAAAGACTACTTTCAATTCTCTCAGCTTTCCGTTTGTTTCATCAATAATTACAACTTACTCCAACTTTTCAATAAAGAAATGAATAAGAAAAAGATTTTTTAGTCGAAATTCTAAATATAAGTGCCTGGAAATTAAATTTAACAATCCTTATATCATAAAACCGCTTCAAGCAAAAATAGAATAATGAATTAAAAGTTTAAAAATGTCCTCCAAGCAGAACACACGATTTAAGAGCTTAAGAATACAGTGAAATCAATTAACTACATGGTCCAATTTACTCAAATTTTAAATGAAAGGATTATAATTTTAATATAAATAAATGTCATTCAGACTATATATATGTATGTTCCCTATTTCTTCCTAAACAACTGGGACGAATTCAACCAAAATTTGAAAACTTATTACTTAAGACAAGAAAAATATTGTCAAGTTTTCAAGGTGCAAAAATTTTTCAAATATTCAATTAACAAGAAATTATTCATGTCAATTTTATCATTTTTTTCCTTAGAGAAGATTACAACAGAAAAAAATAATTTTACACTATTTAAAATTCGTAATCTTACCTTTCAATGATACAGTTTCCTTCAATTATTAACAATTTTTTCAAAAAAAATTAAAAACAGACAATTTTAAAATAAGGAAATATCTAAGTATTGTTTAGCTAGGCACCAGCAAGGCCTTGAACTATTCTACAAATATTTTTTTTTTATTTCTCTTTATTTTAATACCTTTAGACAATGTTTTTATTGATTTTTAAATAGTGGTTTAATAATACCTAATAAAAAGTACAATTCCATCCTTTAGGTACAAAGGCTATAAAAGCAAAGTTTTCATGAAAAAAACTGAATTTTTTTTATATAGGGGAAAAAACAAGAAAATATATACAGACAGCTTTTGCCAGATCATATCAGCAAAATATTAAAAGACAACTTGAAAAGTATATGATAAAGTATTTAGATTGACTATTACTTCGATTTATTTATACACTACTGACCATTAAAATTGCAGCACCAGGAAGGAATGATCTGATGAGCGTCAATATCTCATCAATGGAAGAAGAGGTAGGGATATGCAAATGATTGGTATTTCAGCGAGTTTAGGCGAAGCAGGATGGAGAAACGAACCGCGGAAGCACTGCATAAACATAAATTGTGTAATGGATTTCTCATTCATAAAGCGCTTTGTAAGGTTCGAGTTTACTAAGAATAACTATTATGTATCGAATAAGAAGAAATGTTTACCAACTAATGTCATTCCCTAGGGGGCAACTCGAAAAGAGTGTCAGATGCTTCGGCATGGTGGTTAGATCTCCCCACCCTGGAGGTGGGGGAATCTGACTCTTCCCATCGATGACGAGACGTACTTCCAACGTGAAAGGTTGTACTGTGGCTAGTGATGACAATTCCCCCGAGTGTTGCTGTTGCGGCGGTTCGGTCATTCAGTTAATAGTTTATTCGTGCACCTTCGAGCGGGCCGAAGAGTCAGTGATATGACTTACCAGCAAATATCGAAATTCGATACAGGCAAGACCACTGCCTGTCGAGAGTGTGGATTATCGTTCTGTGGTATAACCTGTCGCACTGGTTTAAATACAACCTCTTCAGTTATAAAATCAGTGAGTTGCTGTGGGTCATATTGTGCGACATGCAGGATCTCAAAGCTTTCCCATAACTAATAAAAAAGAGGGCAAACATATTGTAAGGGCAGCCCTGCAAAACAGTACAACCCCATCACGGACTCTTATTCAGGAAATAGGAATTTTGCATCATGCCTAGTATCCTCTCATACGGGGCGACGATGATTACAGAGCATGGACTATCAGTACGACGACTATTATTTCAGCTCCTCTTGGCAACGTAGAATGGAGAAAGATGGCAACTCTGGTTCAATAAACGACAAAGTTGGATACAGGATGGGCAAAATGCCTTCCTTTCAGACGTCTCCTGCCTCTATATGTAGTATTATGATGGTCGTATATGTGTCTGGAGACTTCAAGGAGACCGCATCGTCGCCTGCTTGCATTCGACATCGGCTTAGAGCACCTGCTGTGATGGTTTAGGCACCCATTGGGTACACAGTGCGCACTTCTCTAGTTCAGATCAACGGTATTTTGAACGCAGATTGACACATTTCCGACATTTTACGCCAAGTAGTAGTGCCCTAACAGTGAGGCCTATCAAACGCCATATTCCAAAGGGAATGCGAAACCGCATGTTGCACGTCGTGTTATGATCCTCCTCGATACATAAGGTGTTCAATTGTTGCCCTGACCAGCGTGGTCTTTAGATCTGTCACCCATTGGAAACACCTGGTTATAGGTTGTTGAGAGACTAGCCCGCCACCCTCTTTGGCAAGTGCGGTTAATGAAGTGTGACAACATAGAATGAGTTACCTTTTTCTGTCATCCAATACCAGAGCCACTCCATACCTATCCAGGTAAAGACCATTTTAGCTACCAGAGGCGGTAGCTATTTCTACAAATTTCCCACCCCATTAAATTCTCAAACTGTTTACAAATATAATCATTTTGTCTCCATACCATTATGTCTACGAACAATAAATATCTTTTTTGTATTTTCTTTCCTCCATGATGTTGTAATTTTAATGCCAGCAGTGTTAATTTTTTTATTGAAAAATTAACTATTTTACTGTTTTAAAATGTTTTTTTAAAATATTTTTTAAACAGCAGCATTAATGAACGAAATTTGGAGTATCAATATAGCAAATGTTAATAAATTACGGTGAAAATCAACCAGTGGATTTTAAGAATCGCTCGGGTCAAATGATATTTTAATTTTAAATTTAGAAAAAAAGGCGATGCAACGATATTGTATATCATACTATTTCATACAAAAATAGTACGCACGTAAAAATCTTTTATCGATAATTAATCACGAAAGAGTTTTAATCGCAAGCAACATCTTTATTAACTACTATTTATTAAAAATGAAATTCATAAAAAAAATTTAAGTTCTTTCGTTGTATATCTTACATATTTCTAATGTGGTGATATAAATAGAAAAAAAAGAAAATGAAAATGAAAATGTGGTATACATTTTTCACATTTCGTTAATTGTTGACTTACTTTCATTTTTGCTCCAATAGTTAAAATAATCAAAAAGAAGGTCCAACAAAATGCAGATATAAATAAAATCACCATTAAAAGAGATCTAGACGAGAAAGAAAAACAAAAAATTATATAGATTACTGGAAGAATGTTTTAAAATGATCTATATCAATTACAGCAGAATGCATAATTATTACTTTACGTTATGTATTCACTGTCAAGATCTTTAAGAACCAATAGATAATTATATATCTATATCTATATCTATATCTATATCTATATCTATATCTATATCTATATCTATATCTATATCTATCTATCTATCTAT
>JAOUZG010047196.1:2366834-2416906 GCA_026289955.1 Argiope argentata
TATATATATATATATATATATATTGTTTACGTCTGATTTACAGCGATTCAACTAATTAATGGAACTAAATTTGATACAAATTCTTCCTCGATATTTCTTTCTACTTGATATTAATTATTTAATTATTCGCTCAAACGACCGACTGGTTTACCGGGAATATTGGCTAGATCGTTTCGATATAATTTCACAACCGTAACGCTAACAAACCGCCTGAAATTAAAGTCATGCTATTTTAATTGTTTTAAATAAATTATGTTTATTGCATACATAAATAAATATAATGGAGACAGTCCTATGAGAGCATAGTATTATTTAACACTTAAATATCCAGCTCATTATCTTCTAAATTTTACGATATTATAATATCTTTTTTTTAAATTTATTTACCTTGTAAATACAGATATATTAAAATAAGATCTTCTTAAATTTAAATAATGAAAAAATCAAAAAGTGACTTGAAATAATGTAATCTCTAGTTACAAATAAGGCAACGAATAATATATTTTAATTTTTTTTAAATCAAAGAAAATAAATTGACATCCTAAAAAAGACATTTTTTTACATAAATTTTAAAATGGTGTTTTTTTTTTTTGTAATAATAATATATTTTGGAATCTATATGGGAAAAACACCGAAATTTTCTCGTTTAATGTTTAATAAATTGAAGTTCGAATAGAAACTCCGATGAATAGAAGAATAGAAGGTAGCTCCGAAGTGGAAATTCGCACATTTTAATTGTATATATATATGCCACATTTGGTAAATCTAAGTTAAATGGTCTGCTCAATTGGCAGCCAACGTGCACGCACGCACGCACACACGCGCACGCACACACACACACACACACACACACACACACACACACACACACACACTGAAACACATTGAAACATTTGCAAAAGTTAATTCATATCTACGTTAGTTTCATGCTTCACAACCATGATGTAACTTCTATTTTAAACACACTTAAAGAATCTATTCAAATCGCGTCAAAGAAAATAATGGCATCAACTGTTACCTTTCTACGATGGCTCGGCGGAACAATGAAATAGGAAACTACATTGTGTTCCCTCAAGTAGGAGTTGCGGTCAGCTCCTCGTCCAGGCTCCACTTCATATTCTCCGTGCAAGCAGTCATAAGTAGCTTGAGTCACGTGAACTCGGCTTAAACGAAATAAATAAATAAATAAATATGAAATTTCCATTAAACACAGAGCAAAAAAATCTTTCATTAAAACTTTGCTTTAAAATACTTAATAAAACTAGCTGCCAGTTTAATTTTGTCCATTATTTAAAAAAACTAATATCCTAAAGGGAAGAAATAGAAAACACATGGAAGATTTAATTGCAAGTGAAGAGCTGACGTTCTGACACAAGGTAACGCGTTTTTCCAGCGATCTGGACGCCCTGGGTTCGAGTCCCGCTTTGGGCATGGTTGTTCTTCATCCGTGATATATTTTAAGGTGCCCCCCAAATGTAAAATAGGGGCTGTGCAAAAAAAATGTAAAAAATGTAAAATTGTGATGCGTGAGTTGCTGTTCTGTTTGTGATGCCTGTATGTAATGTGTTGTCTACTTCTGTAAGCCCCGTGAACTACATAGTGGTGTACGGATATTTCTAATGTTCAATTTAAGTACGTATTAAAAAATTTAAGCGCGTTCTTTTTATTTAGTTTTCTATCATTATAAGAACATGATAGAATATGTGATATTAAAATTAAAAGATTTCACGGCAAGATGAATTTCGAAATCCGAGCGAAGAAGCGTTGGAAATGCATACTCATAATTCTACAAAATCCATCCCTGAATAAAATATTTTATAGAATATCACAGATGAAAGAATCATGGAAAAACATTAAAATAATTAATTTACATCAAAGAAATATAAATATATAATATTTACAGAGAAGACAGATATTTGTACAAATTATTCTTAAAAATATTAAAAATTAATGGTAAATCAGGAGAGAGCTTCTAATTGAAGCAAGATATAGCTGTTGTGAAGGGCTAGGACATCGATAAGAGAAAAAAAACAGCAATAATACGAAAGCTAAAATGATCGATAACGGCAATTTACAAAATTTCCTGTATTTTACATATAGTCATAGCCAGAAAATAAACCGTGCTAAAAGCGAAATGCAGCAAAATCCTATTTTATTGGAAGGAAGTTTAATAAAATGGCTCGCAGGGAATGCTAACAATAAGTATTGGGATTCCTGAAATTTCACTCTCCCAGAAATTGAATTGACTCGGGATCTACTTCCCTTTCATTGAAGGAGTAGAAGAGATCAGTGGCGTAAGTACACTAGAAGAGTCAGAGAACACGACTTAGCTGTAATTACTAAAGAGCGCAAAATTAAAAAATCAATTTAAAAGAAAATTAAATCTCTAATAAGACCTTATTTTCAACATTTTTAAGATTTAAAACAGCTTCAGGAGACGAGAGAAGAATTAAAGGTTTTTGAAGGCAATGAGCAATCTACTTTCATTTCATTGAAGGAGCGAAAGGGATCAGTGATGGAACTAGAGTGCAAAAGCCAGAATATGCGCCCTGGCAGCAGCTGCCAAGGAGAGCAACTGTAAGTACTCAATTCGTTGCATTGAAAAAGATTCGTTTTATTTTCAACATTTTAAAAAATTAAAACGGTTTCAGGAAGTGAAAGAAAATTAAAAGCTTTTGAAGACAATGTGATACCTTAATTTGGAATAAGGTCTAATTCAGAGAATGGATAAATTTCAAAATTTTTCAGTAAGAATACCCTAAGTGTTGCAGAAAAGAATTGTTTTATAAATAATTAGGCAATAAAACAGATGATCGGAAACTATGTTCCTGAAAATAGAATTATGAATATTATAAAGCAAATTTATAAATGATATAACCGAGACATATATCTCAAGATAAAACGAAAAGTACTCATAATAAAACTAAATTTTACAGTTGTTCTTATTTGGAGTGCCAATGCTAGACGTAGGGGGAAACTGCTGTGCTAAACTAGTTATATTATTTTCACTCATTGAAACCTCTATTAATTATTTAAAAAAAGAGTCAATACTATTATAAATGGCTGATCTGTTGAAATTTGGACTAATTTTTTTTAATGGAAACAACTTTCATTAAAAATGGAAGAACTTGGTTTAATTGATTGGATTGGGATTTTTGTTATTGGGAGTCCGTTATCACCTAATGCCAAAAGAGTACATTCAATAAATATTTTAAAAAAAACTTCATAAATTGGAGAAGGATACGAAGATACTGCTTATTAGAATCAGCTTTTTGAATAACCGCTTTGAATGAAGAACAAGAATGAAGGTCAACATTAAGTTTTAAGAAATGATCTGATCTTTGTGTTGCATATTTGGAACAAAACAAAATATGCTCAATGTTATTTTCATGATAACAAATTTGGCAGTGAGGATAATTGCGTGGACCAAATCTATTTACCAGATCTGAAGTTATAATCATCCAGGTTAAAAAAACGTGTTGTTATATCTTCTATTTTTGAACCTTGCATTAAAGGGAAGCATAGTGGAAGCATCGCAAACAGATTCTTGCTATTTACTATTTTTAAAAAAGATTCATTTTTTGTAGTGTGGTTTCTTCATAATGAGAAATTAAGTCTTCTGAAACAATCCATTCCACCAATGAATGCGATTCGATGATATTTTTTCCAGCACATTTGCCTTTTTAATGTATCTGTGAATGTCTTGGAGACCACAACAAGCATATTTTCTGCCTATCATGGATATTATCAGCAACAAAAACTTTCACTGTCATTTAAGATGACGTAGATATAATATCCAAACAATGATTGGGTATTTTTATCAATATATATATTTTATAAGCTAATTTCTTTACTTTCAAATTATATGAGGTAATGTTGCTGATACTTTTGACGATAGCAATTTTACTTGAAAGTTGCGAAAGATCTTTTTAACTAACTGCCGTTTTTATACCATAAAGATTCAGTGCTACAAAAAAAAGATTCATTGATTTCATATTAATTGATATAAATCCACTTCAATGAAATCATAAACACTTTTGAGTTAATAAAAGCAATTAAGGTCAATTTATATCATATACGACACCTAAAGTTAAAAAAAATTGAAAGTAATGCAATCTTTTTTTCATGCATACAAATAATTTTTACTGCAATCATAAAGAAGTCCAAGTTAACAATTCATCAGCAAATTATTAACGTGTTAATTTTAATTCAGCTTTGAATCAGATGATTGAGTTTTTGTGTAGTTGCATATCTTTTTATTTCATGTAATGCGTTTTAACTTTATCACAGGGTGCTAGATAAATTATTGATCAGGAATAATAATAATTTTTATAGATAAATTTAACTACATGCGTAAAATATTTCTGTATATTATTAACATATAAATTCACAAATTCACCAAGATTTTTGAAGGATTTTATGTGTGTTAAAAAATTTCTTTCAATATTCAGAGCTTCCATACAAGATCTAAGTCGGAAAAAGCCCTATTTATAACTTTTTTCTTATTATTTGTATCAATATTCCTTTATCGGGGATATTTACATTTATATTTTATATATATTCTAATTTTTTTAATACTAGTATAAATAAAATAATTTTAGACTTATATTTTTCTAATGTTTAAAGTTTTACCACAGTAGCTACAATTTGATTTTTTTTTTATTTGGGCCCAATTTAAATGGTGGAAATTTAAATGGAGAAAATTCTCTGAGTAATTTTAAAATAAAAATTTTCAACTGATTCTACAAAATTAATTTCACAAAAAAAAAACGAATTGTTCTTATGATATTATTTTTATTCAAGAGCTGCCCATGTATAACGATCATTGTGATGTTATTTGTAATCTTTAAATCATATTAATTCTCAAATATTTTATATGTTATTATTTAAGTTTATTTCAACTTTAAATTTTTGCACTCCGTAGCGTAAAGCATCGGAATAGAAAAAAAGTATTCTTTAAAAAAAAAATTTGCAATTTCGGAATTACAACTTATTAATGGTAATGTCCTCACTGTAAGACTTTCCTGTCCTTATACTTTTATTGCCCTCTATAAACATCATTGCCATTTCAATCAATAATTGAAAGGGCAATTTTGACATATTCGGACAAGATTATTTTAATGGATCAGCCAACAAAATGCTCTCGATTAATGGTCAGAAGGATTATCTAGGAAAGCTCATGAAAGGTAGATTTTTTTATGTACTTTTGGGGTTTGTTCGGAGTACTGTAAAATTACCTTTTTTTCAGTTTTAAAAAGGCTTAGCAGGTGAATTTTAAGTTATCGCCAAAGAAAATATAACAAAGGCGACTTTAGATATGAAAATAATTTATTTAAAGAATATTATTTTGGACAGTGAGGCCTACAAAAAGCATCTAGAATTTGAAGAAAAAAATGTAACCTCGGAATTAGATAGCAGAAAAAGAAATAACTGGAACATTTGGAATTGCAAGAAATACATTTAGAAAAAAGCTAAATAGTTGCCAAAGGAGAAATATGACGCAACAAGTTTTAATGCGCTTAAAAATTCAGCTTTAAAGGATTGCTCTTGAACTAAAAAGCTCGGAATCGGTTTATTTTTGGAGATTAAATTGAAGTCTTTGAATTTAGCATGTTATATTTTCTTGTATTCCTATTAGATACTAAGTTCAACATCAATGATGACTCTTTTGAACTGGCACATAATCTTGTATCTTTTCTACTTTTGGCATGACTAATAAGTGCCTCTTTCCCCATATTGCTTCGACTTATTATCATCTTACAAATCCAAAAATAAGTAGCAAATGGCCTTTGCTGAATACATTCAGCAGAATGAGAAATTATTTTTTATCTGTTATTCGTATTAAATACGGATTTTAAACAACTCATTTTTTAAAGAAAAAAAACACCTCTAATCCATATTGAGTAAACCGACAGTTTCTCAAATAATATGAAAACCATTTAATCAACTTGAGTATGGTAGACTAAACACCCCGACGCTGCTTCCGCAGATTGAATGTTCCTACCAGAGAAATGCATTCTATTGTTTCACGTAGTTACAGAAGTCATACATACTCAATAACTGCAATTCGTAAATGTCATGGAAAAGAAAAAATGTCTAGCAATTCGAAACTGAACTGATCCATACAGGAAAAAAAAAGGATGAGTTTCCGCATTATCCAAGCACGAATGGTAATATTTCGTTTCTGGAAACAATGACTACGATCTTTTATTCTTCCAATCTTTAGAGATCAACTTTTTTAGATGGGGAAAAATTAATTGAGAAACCTAAATTTCCCAATATTTTCCTTGTTTTCATGAAATTTTTCAAATTTACCCGTATTTTCTCAACCAGAATTCGAATGAGAGATAATAAGTTTATAAGGGTAAAAATATAAAGGAGATGAATATACCGATCCCTATACTAGAACTGCTTATGAAAATATTAATAGTAAATGTTTTGAAAGAAATGCTTTCATAATGTTTCGGAGTAAATGCTTTCCAAATGTTCGAACTCTAATGCTGCTTCCGATTTTGGAAAGTAAGGATGAAAAGAAAAATGAAATCCTGTGCGTTTCAAACCCCCCCCCCCCCCCGATCATTAGAAAAAGCATTTAACAGGAAAAACGCAAGTTTTAGGAAAACATTAAAGGAATCAATTGTTACCGATTAAATATATCAATCTTTATATATAGAATTTTAGAAATCTGTTTGCAGTTTATAAGCAGATTTCAAAAGAGTACAAACAGCGAGAAGAATTTCGGGAATTATATTTCCCCTCGTCTCTGTAGAGACCAATAGAGTCACTCTGTAGAGACCAATAGAGAAAAGAAAAGCGAATTTTATTTCTGCAGAAAAATCTATTATTCGCAATTGCAATAAAATGTATTCCGAATGGGTAACAGAAAAAAAAAGTTATTCTTGCAAGAATAATTTACATTCATAAAAGTCCATGCCAAACCAAAACAGAAAAGTGTTTAGTACTCAGAGAATAAAGCTTTGCCGATGGTTCAGGTAAAAGCGGAAGAAAAAAATAAAAAATGATCAACGTTGTGTGAAAATGTAAATTATTCAGATGATTGTAAGTTTTATTCGGATGTGATAAAATTAAAACAAATGCAGAATAAATATTTAACATTATAAACTGTTAGAGAGCAATTAAACCAAAACAAAGGACGTTTAATATTAAGCGAGAAATGAAGTTCAAATTCTTTATGAATCTGCAACTTAAATAGTATTACTGTACTATGAGGTAGTGTAACGGCTTGATCTGTCCGATCAAATAGGAGCGTTTAACGTAGCGTCTAAAACAATTTCTTTATTTACAGTCTTAGGTACATAAAAACAACTCGTTCTCATTTCGGTTAATATGATAGATAATATTTATATCACTGTAGATATATATATGTTACCGTTAAAGTATGAAATCCGTTATTTTATAGAATACCTAGTTATTCCATGAAATAACTGATCGTGTCCGTTAAAGGGTAAAACTCTCTTGTATTTCATGGTTTAGCTAGTTATTTTATAGAATAACGATCTGCAGCTCGTTAAAGTGTAAAATAATCTATATCATATATCTCGCACGACAAATATATTTATCTTCTAACCCTACTGCATTTATGAACTATTCCAGGTCATTGGGAGATCAAATTAATGTCGGATAAATCTCATTTTGAAGCCTCTGTAGAGTTTACCGTCCGTATCCCAGTGCCTGAAGTTGACAGAGGAATGCCAAATCTATTTTAGCTATCATCATAAAAATAACCGATGAAGGATTTTTCCAATTGGGCACAAAAAACGGCCGCATAAAACAATTATATTCCCGATCCCAGTTCAGTATCTGCGAACAAAAATGAATTAAAATCGAAGAAGTACTGGTTGTACAAATATCGCTCCGGGCGGTTGCTACAGCTCAAAGTTTAAGTACTGGTCAGGGATTTAAAAAATGTTTGTGTAAAACCCAGTGTGTCAACAAAAAATGTTTTTTTTAGAAATAATGTTCTTTGTAATTCCAAGTGTCATTTTAGTAATCTTTGTTGTAACAAATGATTTTATGGTACGTCTCCATAAATACCATTTATACGCTGCATAAATTAGATAAATTGCTTCGTTTTCATTTTAATTGACTATCATTAGTTTATTTATAGAATACCTAGTTATTTCATTTTAGATAAATTGTTTATTTTACATTTTAACTGTCTCTCAATAGTTAATTTAAAGAATAACTAGTTATTTCATACAATAACTAGTTAAAGTGTCAAATTAATACCATATTATATACTTTAATGGACACGATAAGTTATTTCATGGAATAACTAGTTATTCTATAAAATAATTACATTATATACTTTAACGGTAGCATATACATAAATAGTTCTTCGACTAATTTCAGAGAAACAACCTCACAAGAAAAGTTAACAGTCTGTTGGCGCAATAGGCTTTAAAAGGAGTAGCTCAAGGAATCTACCAATCATTATTGGGTGGATCTTACATCATAAACCCTAATCCCACGAAGCCTCTTTCACCTCCTTCAAAACGACGATTCTCCGAAGACTCTGATGAAGACCACTCTTTCAAAATCTCGCATTTTATTTTCTGTCAAAATTCCGCCTCCAATTTCCATATTGGTGAGCTTAAGCTCCTTGTTACCCGACAGTTGTTCAGAAAAACCTGAATAGTCTCCACTTGACCGTAGAATTGTTCGTTAATAATCAACCCTTGTAGCTGACCTACCACAAAGAAAAAAAATAAAGATTTCTATCCGAAGGTTTTGACACTCTTCCCCTTTTAAAATACGATTTATTTCCTCGGGACGATGAAAAACGTACATGTTGTTCTTTATCCCGATTAGACTTATGGTCAAATGATACCACTAGGGGAGAGAATCCCCCATCTAGCAGTTTGAAGGCTTTTAACAATGCCGGTATGGAACACATTAGTGACACAGCTGGTCGGAAATCTAATTATCAAGTGTGATAATCAAGGAACGGTACAATGGTCAATAGTGTCTCAGGGTAAGTGAGCTGAATCTTAACAGTATAAAAAGAACTGAAATTCATGCAAGCATCTTTTTGGGTATCACATGGAAGTGAGGAAAATGTATGAAAAAATTAAGTATGATTTTTATTACAGATTATAAATTACGAAATGTGCTTGGAGCGTACCAATACTATAGGGCAGGGAGTTGGGTAGACGCTTTCCGGGAAAGGAATTCTAATTTTGTCAAGATGTTGCGGTCCACACAAGGGGACTGTTCTACAATATTTATTATCACTTAATAATAAATACGGAATATGTTCTTACTTATATAACAACAAACATAATAATAACTGTCTCAAATATATTAATCTCAAATGATGCATTTAATATCATAAATTAAAAATATATTAAGAAATGAATAATTTTCATGTAAAAATAGTTTTCATTGTTACAGATAGTTGAAAACTTCGGCTACATGCTGTCCGCCACCAACTCCGAATACAATCATTGATTGCTTATCCTCCACTAGATTCTAAAGTTATCATCTGTAAGATGGTAACGACCTGTTATCCTAATTATATCCATCATTGAAGTAACATATTTGCGCAAGTAGGTAGATCCAAAGAACGATAATAAATGATTAAATGATTTCTTTTTTTTTAAATTTAGGATAAGTCCATTAGACACCAAAATTTATTCTTAGGTTCTGAACAACGTAAGTTTTAAAACCCTATTAATTTGAAGGACAAAATCTTAATTTTTACTCAAGAGATAAAGAGAATACAATGTTCCATAAATATGTTTATTTTAATATGCGCATCTCAGGTCTTAGTAAAGTTGGTCACCCTAAAAGTCTTGGTGGTTCACCGGTGTATCGCTTTTGACTGAATGCCCATTCCGGCTATAGGGAATGCACTCATAGCTACATAGCGTTTCGGATAATAAGCGTAAGGATAGTAAGTCGGATAAGAAGAAAGTTCCGAAGTATAAGCATTTGATTTTAAAATGATGCTATTAGGTTGGGGTAAACAGACTAAGTGCCCTAGGGCAAAATTCAATTCAAAATTGAGGAACTAATTAGTTCCAGAAGACTCAGTAGACCCATGTCTGTTTGTCATTTCGGTAATATATCAAAAACTGAATGCAAACAACTATTTCTTCATTCGGAGGCTGGGAATTTGTCGATTTCAGCCATTTTGCAGAGTCACCGTTGCATTAATTAAATAAAAAGTGGAATTGGGTCAGGAAATAAGAAAACACTTTAGAACGTTAATAAAGGTTTATTAAGATAAAAATTTAGAAATTATTTAAGAATTAAATTAGTTTAACCCTTAATAACCTAGAGTTTCAATTTTGATACCAATCTTTTAAACCGAATATTCACATTACTATTAGTTTTTTTTATAGGTTGGCTGTACGTATTTTACTGTTGTATAATATTCTTTCCAACGAAATTATAAAAAAAAATCAAATGTCATTATTGTTTTATTTTATCTATGACATTACTCGCGCGGCAAAGTGAACAAGTAAACACATTTTACTAAAAATTTTGTTGAATACAAATTTGATATATTTTCTTTTTCTGAAGAATGTAAGTACTTGCGATAATAAAAACAATCAATGTTTCGCATTATTTCATGCATAGGTATATCTGATTTCTTTATGGCGTTAATGCCTGAAGTATCAAAATTGATACCTGTTTTTGTTTTTTTTTTTCTAAATAAATATGTAAAATAAATATTGTGATTTTTTTAACTGTTTTTCCCTTCATCTAGACCCTCAAGCAAACACAGTAATATTAAAAAAAAATCACTTTCGTAAATCAGGCTACTAAGGGTTAAGAGATATCATTGAATATATATTCATTTTAGGTATTTTAAATCTTAGTGATGCTAGGATTTTTTGAAAGGTTTTTTTAAAAAAATAAACAAACGATAATTTATATTACAGAATCATATTTAGGATGTTATAAATTTTTTTATGTAGATAAAGGATTTAGATATTTGTTTTGTCTTTTATTTTTTAGACTTATTTATTTGCGAATTTTTTTTTAAGTTTAATTCCTTCCTATAGTCTTTATATGCTTATTTAGTTTCAAAGTAAAAACATCCACAGAAAGAAATTTTTTATACAATTTGTGACATAATTTACTGAATTGTGTACTTATTACTTAATAAAGTATTGTGTAATTAATGTAATTTAAATTAACGTTTAACCAAATCGATAATTAATAAGAATTCAAACTCACGTTTTTTTAGAATAAAATTCTGCATAAAGCTTCTGTAACAGTTGAATAAGAGTTAACTTCATTTTAGCAATTCAAATCTTAAATTCATTTTAGCAATTCAAATCTTAAATTCATTTCAGCAATGCAAATCTTAAATTCATTTTAGCAATTCAAATCTTAAATTCATTTCAGCAATGCAAATCTTAAATTCATTTTAGCTATTTACTGGATGCAAAACATTCAGTAAATAGTCACAATTAAGTCTCACATTTTTTTAGAAATAATTCTACGAAATACTTCTTTAAAAGTTAAATGAAAGTTATTTTAGCTTCAAAACATCCAGTACATTTTCATTTTGTTCATGCTAAATAATAATTCATTTTCTGTGGGAGTTTTTTTCTTGTTTTGGATTTTATTTTAAGAAGAAATTATGTTACTGTAGCAATTAATATTTTGAGCATGCCCGATATAAATCAGTTCAATAACTACATTAAATTGATTGACATCACATAATTGAAATTAATACAATCAATTTGATGGTGTGAAATTGCTGATCGTCGAAGGCAGTTCAAAATATTTGTTCAAAAAACGTTTTATAAAAATCCTTATTTAGGTTTAACTGCGGTTTCAGCATTAGCTCTTTCATTTATAACGTTTCA
Organism: Argiope argentata; assembly: GCA_026289955.1. Taxonomy (NCBI): domain Eukaryota; kingdom Metazoa; phylum Arthropoda; class Arachnida; order Araneae; family Araneidae; genus Argiope; species Argiope argentata. The sequence goes on from JAOUZG010047196.1 coordinate 2,378,681, forward strand.
GTATATGTGTGAGGAGGAGATGTGCGGACTATAATTGATGCAAAAAAATAGAATATGAACAATATGTTGATATATGCTCCCTTATATATACATCAATGTCTGATTGTCTTGGAACAAGAATATCAAACACAGATGAGCACTCACATTATGATTTCTGTATTGATACACTGATTGATAAAATATTAGTTTCGAAATCATTTTATTACCTTATATTTATACTATTTATAGTTTTAATGAATATGGTTTACATTTTTAATGAATCTGTAATCTGATTATAAGCTTATTAATACTAATAAAAGTTTATTAATACTAATAAATTTTTACTTTTTAAGTTGATGAGAGTTAATTAAGTTGATTGATAGGATATAACAAAAGATATATCATATCAATATATCAAGAGAAATTTTCCTCCCCATATACCCTGGGGATAGTGATCTGATAATTGGCTGAAGTTTTTATTGAAGAAACGAGATGGGGGGGCAAGCGAGTGAAACTGCGTGGAAGTGATATTAAACGTGTATATTTTTATTGGACCGTAACAATTTATTAATTTTAATACTCTCCAAATAAAATCTTCTCAGGTACAGCGTCTATGATTGGTTAATATTCCAAATAACTTTGTTGCTGTCACTTTGAGCGTTAATTGAAATAGAAGCTTTGACAAGGAAATATTTATATAAAAGCATCTATGAAACACATTATTGCGGATTTAGAGCAGGTGCTTCTACTACGTCATGCAGAAATACTGTTATCAAATGCTGGATAAAAAAGTCGACAATCACAACTTTTCTAATTAAAAACAGCAGAGTCGTATGAAAATGTCTTCCAACTTACCCTTGTCATTTAAAAATATCTTACCTGGTTCTATGAATTAATATTTCCTTTCATTTGTCTGATACAGAAATGTATTTGTTGATGAATCAAAAGCTAATTTGTCAACGGAAAATTTCTTTCAATATTCAGAGATTTCTTATACGTAAATTCTCTCACCGATACTTGGGATAGAAATAACCAAAAAGCAATAAATAGAGTTTAAGAAATAAAAACGGTTTTCAAAATAGGAATTTAAGCAATAAGTTAAAAGATACAAGTCAAATATTTCAGTCAATGATAAATAACGAGAAACTTATGCGCCAAGAAGAAAAATGTGCCAATATATTAGCTCTAATGTTTCTTTGAAAGCCAGAAAGGAGTAGATTCATTTACTGAAATTTTAAATGGACTCAAACATCATTAATTTGATTAGTTAACTAATATTAATTCCGTAACTAACTAAAATAAAAAAATACTAGGGATATGTAATAAGTGTTTATTTAGTTTACTGTATGGAAACCGGATTTGAGAGCAATGCGGATTTTTTTTTTTTTTGAAACCTCTTGCTCCTGCATCTGACTAACAACCCAGTTGTGATGCCGGAAATGTCTTTTTGAATATGAACATTTAATGTTGATAAATGCCAGAAAACTTATCTAAATAATTCCTTTTTTAATGCTTTAATGTCTCACGCATAGCACTGAGTTACATATCTACTTTATATTAAGGCCTATATACATTACAAATTAGGAAACACAGAATTCCATCAAAATATTGAAATTAGAGTCTAAATTGAAAGAAACTTACCCGGGCTCACCGCCAGCTTCCATATAGTTTGCAAGAGTGACGTCATTACTCCATACATCATATTGCCATTTACGAAGACCCAGAACTCCACACAAAACACGACCCGTATGAATACCTACTCGCATATTCAGATGTACATCAGTAGCTTCCACTACAGACCTAGAATTTCACGCACAGATGTTAAGAGGAGAACATTTTCCATCATCATTTAAAATGCAATTTTCAAACTTATTCAGAGAAACTCAAAAAGTGTTACAAGCCACATTTAAATTAAATTTTTTTAAAAATTATTTCTAAAAATGGGATAAAAGTTTCACTTTTTTTTCATTATTTTCTATTTGTTAATCTTTAATTCAATTCTTACTATTAGTTCATACTCTCCTTATATATATTTATATAGCTTGTTGATATATATATATATATAATACTTTTTATTCATCCACTCAAGTTCAAATACCTTTTTTAAAACTTGTAGTGGGTGAGACTTGATATTAATACAGTTTTTTCAAATATTAATTCATTAATTATTTTAATTAATTAATTTTTAATACTTAAAATAGGATTTTAACTGTTTGCAATGCAAATTACAATAAACAGGCAGTAGCTCAATCGTAAAACGCGAGGATTTCAGTATTTTTCACGTGAAGGTGAAGAATGCGAGTTAAATTCTTGCGAAAATCAACAAATTCTTAATAAATTGTTTATATGTGTTGTAATTAGTTAATAAAAAGTTACTAAATTAAATTTTTCTTTGTTGATCTAATTCGGAATGTATTTTAATTTTTTTTCTATTATTTGTTTATAAATCAGTATTATAAATATTACAATATCTTGAAATAAATGTGTTCTCAAATTCATCATCGCTCGTAACGGATTAAAATGCTATGAAACGATAATATGATAATTAAGTCCTAAAAATATTAAAATACTGTATTGCCATTAAGAAATGCAAATGTTTAAAATTTCAAATTTTTAGCACTCCAAGAAGTGAGTGAAAAATTTTCTATAAAATTTCATCTTCAGAAACATGTAGCAAATAAAACTGAATAAAAGTATATAAAACATCACACTCAAAAGAATAAAATGAGTCACTCAAATCATTCATTTTTTTCTTCAAATTTATTTGTAAAAATTTCATTTATTTTTGGCGCATTTGGTAGTAAAAGCAATAAAACTGAATAAAAGAGTATAAAACCTGACACACAAAATAATAAAATCAAATGAATCATATGCTTATAATATACGTATATCATCTACCTACTCAATGATAGTTTGTTTATTTTTGGCGATTCTGTTGAAAAGTGTCAAAACTACAGTTATTTCCAGCACATTTCGATGAGCTACTTTACAAGTACATTATCTAAATTCATTTTCTGAGGAATCAATATTTCACGGGGATTAAATCACGGAAAACGTGATATCTTAATATCAATACCATAAAATTTCATGAAGTTTGGTATGAATGTATCCAATACCTTTGAAGGTGCGATACATTGAATATTTTAAGGTAACTCCCTTTAGACATGTTTTACAGACACTTTAAATTAAAAACATAGATAAATTTAGACAAAAAATCATTAACGGAAACTTCAAATGATCATAAAATTTTTATTAATTAAAATAATTTTTATCTTGTAGACTGTTACATTTTATGTAGTTTGAGCTATATAAATGTGAATAAAATTTAAATATTTTCCTTTTTTTAACTTGCTTGTTGCTAAATTTTCGATAAATAAATAGCTTTTTTTTTCAAAAATTGAAGGCAATGTTTTTTTCTTCTAATAGTGACTTTTGAAGTTTGTTTTAGCTATTTGGTTCTTCCCCGTACCTAGTCGGATTCTTTAAGAATATCAGAGACAAAGAGCTGATATTCTTTATTTAATAAATTAATTTAGCGCTACAATTAAGAGTAAATCTGTTTTCTATAAAAAAATGTCCTTTTATTTCCACAATGTATTAGTAAGCACAAATATAGAAAGAAAGAAAAAGGACGGAAAAAAATAAAAAAAGAAATCTTACGCAATAACATCAATCATATCAAGACCCATTTCAACAGCGCAATGAGCGTGATCTGATCTTGGATCAGGCAGACCACTCACACAATAATAACAATCTCCGAGAATTTTTATTCGCAAGCAGTGGTTATCCTAAAAAAATTAATAATAACTTAATGGAACCAAAATTTATTTCTTCAATATAGAAGCTTTCATATATTTTGAAATTGTTCCTTACATTGGATAGTTGGTCGAACCTCCCAAATAATTCATTCAGCAATCTGACGAGCTCTTGGGCTGTGCACTGCGAAGCCAGCACAGTGAAACCAACAATGTCAGCAAAAAGAATACTGCAATAAAAGAACGCACACACATATAATAATACCCTTAAACCTCAAAAAAGTTGTTAAAGGGTAAAACAAAATTAAATTCAAGTAAGCTCTTTGCATTTACAAATTATTTTATATAAAATAAAATTTGCACTTCAAAATAATCGCATTTAATAATTCAGCAAGTCATTTGAAAAAAAAGAAAAGAAAAAAGACGTTACTTAGTATTTCATGTATGTGTTTGATTATATTAATAAGTTGCCCCTTGGGGAGGGGGCTCGTAATTGAAGATGAGATGAATGTTGGTTTGTTCCCGCTATCCTCGAAAGTACTCGAACAGTCTGAGATGGCTACTCCCCATCGATGACGGGACGTATTTCACGTACTTCCTTAGGAAAGGGTTGTACCGTGGCCCTTAAAACTCAACCACAGTTCCTGCCAGAGTTGCTGACGTGGCCATCCGGTCATTCAACTTTTTCCGTGTGTCTTCGGGTGGATCAGATTAATCAGTTGCTGTTGTTTATGTTAGTATGCTTTTTTAACTTTTCAGTAATGGCAACTGTATTACGGAGCATAACAATAATAAAATACATTTCGAATCCAGGTGACAGAGTCTCGGCTTCGTTATTGCGATCCGATTGTGCTTAAGTGCGGCCGTTAATTGGTTGTCCTGTTAAAAGTTGACCTTCCATCTTGATGACTTCAACTTATTCAAATCCTTTGCTTGCAAAATATATCTAAATATTTGTACTCCTGTTGCCAGAAAAAATATTTGTATGGTATTTTTGTTTTTAGACTTCAAGATATTTAAGTGAATCAAATTTCTAAAATAATTTTCCGCATTCTCAGTTTTAATATTTGGGGCTCGGAAAGTAATACAATTTTTTTTCACATTAAATTGAAACAAATTAATTTTTAACAAGCTTTTGGTTTTAATCAATGATGTAATCGCCCTCATTATTATTTTGCCATTTAGTATGCAAAACCTCAACGCCGAATCAATACAATCAATTTGGGTTTGGGGCAAAATATCTGGGATATTTACACTCCAAATACAATATTTTGTAAATTCACTTTGTCTTCTTGGAAAATGGATCTCATTAATTTTTTTAATTAATTATTAATTTCTGTAAAAATGATGAATCGAAAATGAAAGGCACAGAAGAAAATTTTATTACTAAATAGGAATGTAACGAAATTCAAATATTTTTAATCGACATAAGTATTTTAGGTGTCCCTTTGAATTTTAGTCCCTTTTAAGCTTAGCATACAAGCCAATTTGGTCAGAGATGCCATCTATTTTTATAGATTCTCTATTTCTGATGTCTTAAGAAATAAGAAATGCATTTAAAAAAAACTTTTTTTCCGTGAAAGATTATCTGGCTAAGATATTTATTATTTAACTTCATTTTAAATTTGTTCGATGCTTTTACTATTTAATAATGCTCACCACGATAGTTCTATTAATCATTTAACTAAAAGATGTTTTTGAATTCCGTTCACTTAATAAGCAGCATTATTACCGTCTAAAGGGGTAAAGTTCCATTTTGGAGCAGAAAAGGGTTACTTTCGAGAGCACTATTTTAAAGATTTTTACCTGCGGTAAGATGCTGAGGGTGACATCTCAGCTAGCACTTCTACACCATACTAACGTGAGAAAGTATGATCCCCAAAGATGTTTATACACAGTGGTCCTCTGCTGAACCTGCAACCCTCTAATTACAAAGCCCACAGAACACCCCAAATTGCATTCTATTACTTCCCACTTTTTTTCCTTCGTGTCTTTCCTACTGGACTTTCTTTGATAATGGTTGTAGTGCCTAAATAAAATAATGATGTCACTTAACCATTATTATTCTATGAACGCAGACTTGTTACTACACTTTTACTTTAGCCTTACAACAAGGATTTGAATGAGTCTGTTTATGGGCAGGTATTGATAAATGAAGAATACCACAAATATCTTTTTATACATTATTACCTCACATTCTCATGCTTCTGAATGTATATTTTATGAAACGGGCCTTCTCTGGGTCGAATAATGTCAGCCTTCATTTCCATAGCCACATGCTGGGGAAGCACACTGAGCAGTAGGCGTTCCTAAGGAGATAACACTTCAATTAATATAAGTTCATCTTTAAAACCACCATTCTGGATGAGATTACAAAAGGCATGTAATAGCTTAATGAAAAACTATATTAAACATATTCATAACAATAGCGCAACGCGTACAATTATTCATTTCCTTACTTTCGCGAGGTTTCTTCAACGCTTCGGCATTTATTTATTCTTAATGTTATGATGTCAGTAATACGTTGTTGTTTTTTTCTTCAAGAAAATATTAACTGCTTTTTAAAAACCATTAGTTTCATTTTTGATATCATCAAATGAAATGGTGTTTATACAGCAAATGAAAGAGAGAATTTAATGCCGAAAAAGGTTAAAGTAGTATCAATTATATCATAGCGTTCATTATTAATTAAATTATGTATTAAAAAGAATATTAATTGGACTTTATTACAATAATACACAATACAATTAAATTACTAACATAATAATTAAAATCGGTATATTTTTTGCAAACTTGATTGAATAACTAGCCTCAATTTACATATTGTTTGAACAAAAAGCTTAATTGTGATTAATAGCTTTTATGTAGATTTTATTTTATTTTAATAACTTTATTGAGAGTTTTAATGCATTGAATGATTTGCATGATGGATAGTTTTCATTGAATGAATGATTGGTTTAATGCATAAAAGATAAACATTGAACATTTTCATCCCAATGTGTAATGATACAGTCTTTTCACTTAGTTTTGAAGTTGGGAACAGCTTTGTACAGACCAAGAATTCTTTTTTCCCACATTCAGCAAAATATAAGAAAAAAGGATTTTAATACAAATATTTAAAATTAATCCATATTTAAGATAATAGAATCATGAAAATGAGATTCGAGTATATTCATACATCATTTAATATGTTAAACTTTAATTCTTAATTAAGGCGTTTACGTAATTTGTTATGCTGTTTACAGCAGCAATAATAATGGGTTTGGTCTATGTTTTCTTAGTTAATTTATCAGATTATAGAAGTTGTTAAAGCATTCGCAAAGAATAAATGAATGGCAATCATTATGCTTGCAAAGTAATGTTTCAAGTCTCATCAATATGACAGAATTTTGCATCCCAACATAAACCTGTGAGATGCATAAATCTCAGTATTTCTATTTACTTTATATAGAAATTAATTATCATTCAAATCGTTGAAAGAAATTAATTATCATTCAAATATGGTGAAAATTAGAAGATATTTCAAATATGAAATGGCCTACAGAATGAAAGCAGCTACAAAATATGTCTATTTCACAATTGGACAATTCCCTTAATTTTGTGACCCTGATAGTTTATGGCTATCTTTGAGAATTCTTTCATTATTTAATACAAACCAAATAACATAAAAAGCGGAACACTTTTTTTTGTACTCAAAATTGATCAATATCCAAATTTCAAACTAAAAAAGAAAAATACAGTATATATGCGTTTATATTTTACATTTATTGGCAAATTATTAAGAATCAAAATTCGACATATTTTTTGAACGAAATATAAAACAGTCTCTACTTCTCTAAAACACTGTAAAATTAATTGATAGCTAATATTAATTAATACTGTAGCACTAATATTAATTGATCATTTGTATTATCATTAAAGTTGAGCATGAGAACTTGATCAAAATCAGAGCATTCTGTCCATCATACAAATTACATGAAAAGTCAATTGAAATCCCAAGTGAAAAAGAAAAAAATAAGAGCATGATTTTTTCAAAATCAAAAAGGAATCTAAGAGAGAATCCATTCAACGCAGTTTGAAAGAGGAATAGAGCATTGAAGAAACCATACAAATAAAGTTATTATGTAACTCACAGAAAGATTAATTCATTCATTTCATAAATTCAAACAATTCATCATCAAACAACAACAAACAAAAGCAAACAATTCACTTCAAACAATATATATAGTATTTTATTTACTATTATTTTTCTGAAATATATTTTCACTTAGTTGAAATCATTTAAGCAGGTGTACGACATATTCAGGAAAATTATAACTTTCCATTATAGCTTTTATCAATTTCTTTTCCGGTTAATACACTCCATATCGTACTCATTGTTACCGGTATGGAATCAGATAATTTAACCCTTGATTGGGGAGGTGTAGTAACTCGGATGGCTAAGGATATACTTTCAGTCACCCCTATTCTATTTTTAGCTCAATCAATTTCGTGACTTTCACTTCAAGTGCACTTTTTGAATCGGTTTCAGCAGATGCCTTTTAAAAATATTTCAGTTGTTTCTTAGCGCAAACTCTTGAGACTGCACACCCTTTTAGTGTTCTATTATTACACAAGGATTAGCAATTGGCTCTAAAACTTCGTCTTCGAAACATTATCTAACCTACTAATTCCCTTATGAAGTAGAACCCCAGAAACTTTTAAATAAAGCAAAAAATGATTTTAGTCGTGAGGATAATTGTACAGAAGATTCTTTCGATGAAAGTTCACATTCAACTGATTCTAATATATATACTCGAATATAATTAATATTTAAAGCGATATTGTATTTTGAAAAAAAAATCTAGAATATATTAATATACCACGAAAAACATTTACAGAATTTGCAGGCTGATTTTTTAACTAGCACTTAACCTGTATGTTTAAAATGCCCACAAAAATCACGCTATAGAAGTTCACAAGCTTCTGCGTAAAAATGTTACCGATAAAAAAATTAAATTTGTAATTTTTTTTCATACAATCATTGAATTTTCCATTATATTATTATCTACATACTTTTTTTATTGCAAAAATAAATGTGATTTAAATAGTAACATATTTTTTTCAAGAATATCATTTGTTGTAACATGTAATTTGAAGAAGAAGGGAAAAAAGACATGTTGAAACGAAAACACTTTTTTCAATGTAAATATATTTTGAAATTTGTTTTAACTTATTTATATATCAAGAAAAATATCTGCAGAATATATTGGCTAAGTTTCATATACATATGCTTTCATTATAAGTTTTCATTTGAGTGTAAAGAATATCTGGTCTCTTAAACCTCTCCAATTAAATCCCAAATTTTCACCTCCCTTGTTAAAGGTTAAATTATTCTGTTTGTTGAGGTTACTTTAATGTATAAGTATCAGTTTTTAAATTGTTTTAAGTGAACTTTATCTCAAATTCACTAGATTTCAAAGATAATTTTTAACTCTATATACAACAAATTCCTTTGAAAAATTCATCCATATTTTAAGAAACTAAAAAAAAAATACTAATAAGTATTCACCTTGAAAAAAGAATCGCTTTCGACTCAGCAAAAATTCCACTTCACTTAAATGTATGTCACCCTCGATAGTATTTTTTATTGATTTCAAAATGTATCTGAAACAAATTCCATCAATCATTTCTTTTTTTTCCTTCATTCAAAGTAACGGTAACTTTCGAATAGTTTTTTCCAAAATACACGCAAAAACAAATTTATTTTGAAGAGACTTTTGTCAAATCCGAAAAGATTTGGCTCCCAAGATTTTATGAACTTGAATACAGCAGCGTCTCGGATAAAAGCAACATAAATGTTGTATTCCAAACGGCTGGCGGTACTCAGACTGAAAATGCTTCATGCCGTAATGATGATAAATTTTCATCTGAAAGCAGAGCATTTCACTTCCGTAGATTACTTCCCATTCGAGCTCTTTTATCGACACTTTATTGATCTTCGGTTTTCTGGAGATCTCTAGAATATTTACCACTTACGTCAACTCCAAAAGTTACAGATGGGCGATAAAGTCACAATGGAGGGTGCAAAAAGAATGCAAGCTCAAACAATTTATATTTTTACTCATCAAATATTGATAGCATGCAGCGTAATACTAATTTACATTCTCGTAATGAATTGGGTTTATCGTTGCCCTTCAAAGTGCTGAAGGTGAGATTCAACAAAGAAGGTACTTGATTTCCCTGTCTTTACTAGATACAATAAAGGTGTTGTAAGTAATTATTAGGGTATACCTCCTTGTGAAAGATCGTTCGTAATAAGTACATTTGCAGATTTTTCAATTCCCTCAATATAACTATAGCAGTTTGACCATTCATTTGTAGTATATGCTCAACAGATTAGATATATTCTTAATTATTATTTACAGAATTACATAGTTTAAATTCAAGATAATATTTCACAATATTTTTGAACATTTATACATTTGGAATCTTGTAAGACAACGAAAAATTTGTAGCACGTTCATATGTTTGAGTCTTATTGAAATATGAAATGATCTATTATTGTTACTTATGGCATTATTGTTACTTACAAGCTCGCTGACGGATCTATCAACTGTTTAGGCCGAGTGAGAGTCTCTTGTTTTTTCAGGAACGCCAACTAGGGCCAAGAGTACGACTTAGCTAGCTCATGCGTCACATTCGGTGGCCAGATCATGCGCTGGAATTGTCCGGAATGTTCTTCAAACCAATCGCAAACAGTTCTGGCCCGGTGACATGGCGCATTGTCATCCATAAAAATCCCATCGTTGTGTGGGTACGTGAAGTCCATGAATGGCTGCAAGTGATCGGCAAGCAGCTGAACATAAGCATTTCCAGTCAATGATCGGTTCAGTTGCACCAGAGGACCGAGTCCATGCCATGTAAAAACAGCCACCACCATTATACAGCCACCACCAGCTTGAATAGTGCCTTGCTGACAGTTTGGGTCCATGGCTTCGTGAGGTCTGCGCCACACTCGAACTCTACCATCAGCTCGTAACAACTGAAATCGTGACTCATCTGACCACGCCACGGTTTTCCACTGGTCTAGGGACCAGTCGATATGCTCACGAGCCCAGGAGAGTTACTGCAGGCGATGTCGTGCTGTCAGTAAAGGCACTCGAGTCGGTCTTCTGCTGTCATAGCCTTAGGAAGACAAATTTCGCCGCACAGTCCTATCGGACACGTCCCTCGTACGTCCCACATTGATTCCTGTAGTTATTTGACGAAGTGTTGCGTGTCTATTAACATTGACCATTCTACACAGACGTCTCGGTCTTTAAGTGCAGGTGGTGGCCCACTGCGCTGTCCATGATGAGATGGGATGCCTGAAATTTCATTCTCTCGGCACACTCTTGATACTGTGGATCTCGGAATGTTGAATTTACTAACGATTTCCGCACTGGAAAGACCCATGCGTCTAGCTCCAACTAACATTCCACGTTCAAAGTCTGTTAATTCTCGTCGTGCCGCCATAAATCACGAAAAACCTGTTCACATGAATAACTTGAACACAAATGAAAGCTCTGGAAAATGAACTGCGCATTTATACCTTTTCGCTGCGATACTACTGCCATCTGTATATTTGCATATTGCTATCCCTTAACTTTTGTCACTTCAGTGTATATATATATATATATATATATATATATATATATATATACTGAGAGAGAGAGAGAGAGAACAATCTGATGACACTGTCTCAAACTTTGCCCAAATGGCATTAGAAGAACATTATAATTAGCTTGTAAGGTAAAAAAAAGCATGTGAGGTAAAGGTTTGTATAGCAAGGTAGAAAAGTATCCAAATTAAAATGATACTTTTTGGAAACTTACTGCTTTTGCTATGGCTAGTAAGAAAATCAGCATTGAAAAAGCATCTGACAGATATAATATTCCTTCAGATATAATTAAATATAGGTTTACATATATAGTTAAAGATCTGGCCATTGAGAATAAAATCAAGCTATCAATCATTCTAAAAATTTGAGCTTCAAACTATATAAAAAAAATGCGATTCACGAACAAGTCCATATTTGCAAAGACTGGAAGATATTTCTTGATACTTTTGACCTGCGGCTATTTGCAAACTATAGCTGGATTTTAAGAGAAAATACATTAAATAATTTTATTGCTGCTGAAAATATAATGCTTACTTTCAAGTACTTCAACAACAAATCGTATTGGATGGGAAGCACATAATTGGAAGAATAATAAGAAGGCCATCACAGAAGAAATACATTTTCTTTATCTGACGCAACTAGACGAACAGAATAAAACCTTACAATATTTGTGAAGTTCTTAGAATAAAAAAGTACCAACTGATTTCATAGAGACATGAAGATTTGAGAAAATTTTTCGTGCGATTGACGGAGGGAAAGCGTTTTATTTTCCAAATGTGAATAATGAAATTCACTCAATGTACAAGATATAGAGTAGATAATTTATTCTTCTTACAATCAAAACAGATATAAATTTATTTTTTCTGATAAAAGTATAAAATTTTAGGTTTACAAGTATGTGAAGTTTTTATATTTTGAATATTATTGCGTAGCTTTCTTCAAAATAAAGAAAAGTAATCTACTTTTACAATTTAATTATTTTTATGATGTTTTGGAACATTTCTAGTGATTTTAACACATTTGGCAAAGTTGCTCTTTTCCAAGCTCACTTTGCCAAAGCGTTTTTCCTTTTTTCATGTATAAATGTTTACTTAAACTGGTATGTAAATTTGACACAGCATTCAAACTAAAGAAGGTGAAACAAAAATCATTACTGACAGATGATGATACTGTTAATGATGGCTTTGAAATATTTTGGTACATTGTAAATTTACAATGTAGTTGGAGAAGAAACTCCCGGTTTGCGATATTTTAAACACCAAAAAAAATAATTAATAAATTTATTGAACACTTTTAGAAGTTAATATTTATGCTTAGACTGTGTTTTAAATGATGAAATATAGCATTTTTAAACGTAAAAACAAAACAGCGATGAAACAATGAAGATACAAGAGTTTAAATCATATCTGAATTATAAAAACATTTATTTTTATTTCAATAAAAACCTAACAATGAATGATCGAAGAACAGAACGAAATTTCACTTTATTTGATAGTTTAAAGAAATTCTTATACAAAGAAAAAGCCTTCGTATTAAAAAATAACTATAACTAACTATAAAAACGAAAGGATTTTTCCAACAAAGACATCAGATAACGATACAGCACCTTCTTACAAAAGGTACCTTTTTCTCAAATTTATGAATACCCAATTTGCTAACAAAATGTTCACGATGCAGATCTATTAACGGCTGTAAAGAGACAGCAAGTAAATTACTATTGCTTGTTAAAAGAGAGTTCTTCCGTCTCCCTATAAACAAATTGCAATAACTTATTTTAAATTATTCTTTTTTTCGTGTAATTATTTTTCAAAATGAATCGTGCTTCAGTTACTTTGCGCTGAAAAAGCAAAGATGTTCTATAAAAAATTATTTTCAAACGATTGAGGTGCAGAAAAAATAAAATAAAAGATCTCATTATTACATAAATTTATCTATTATTTTGTTGCCCAATTATATTCTGATATTTCTTCAAAAACTATCAAATAAGCAAAAGCATAAGAGAATGGATAAGCAATTTCCCATTTAAACATAAAGAATTTTTTAAAACTTATAGTTACAGTGACCAACTAAATACCTACTTAAATTAAAATAGCTATTTTTTAAAAACATTTTGAACGATTACATTGATTATTTTATTTGCTGTCTTTATTTCTATAACATTTTAAAAACGCAATTAAAGTAACTAATATATCAGTCCAACTTCATTTAAAGATATGAGTGGCATTTTGAACTATAGTTTTGGCAATTAAAGTTTCATTGATATTGTAAAAAATGATCCAGAAATTATTAATTTTATTCAACGCTGTTCGTATCAAATTCCTAACATTCAGTTGGGAGGTTTCATACATTTTTTATGAATATTTTATTCTCCTTTAAAATATTTGTTACATTGAGAGATTTTTATTATTTATTTGTTTTGTTAAATATTTGTTATTCGATGAGATTTTATTTAAGGCAGTTTAATAATCGATTTAGAACAACTTTCTGTAAAAATTGTAAATGAAAGCTAAGTTATGCTTAGGTTCTATCTTAAAACCAAGTTCACACAGGCGTAGACATTTTAGTCTCTAAGAAAAATTGACCTTGTTTCAACTAAAAAACTACTAATACACACTAAAGGACTTGTAAGAATAAGATTCATGTGATCTTGATAAGTCATGGGACGTCTATCCCTCATGGGAATACAATCCTGAGTCGAGCTCTTCCAATAAAAAAATACTCCTAAAGGTATGCAAATAGAACTATAAAGGGAAATTTCAAAGCAAAATGCATATATAAATGTCTTAGAACATGTCTAAAAAATTGTAAATTCCGTGTATAATTTTAAAAAAGTCCATTTTTTTTCAAAAGTATTACAATCACAAAATAAATTTTTGTGAAATGCACCCTACAGGGCGCAAGAGGATGTTGATCTCTTAAGCTCTAAAATTTTATTGGAACTTATGTAAAACAGAATATTTAATGCTACTTAATAAATGCTTCAAGTTTCTTGGTTAAATCATGAAGCATCTTGTATGAGGTATCATCTGATAACGCTCTGAACTGCTTTATTCTTCCTTTCCATTCCTTCATTTATTTAATCAATCCATTCATTCACTTAACTCAATTCAATTCATTCGATTCAATTAATTTCATTCAACTTAATTCCTTCATTAAAACAATCAATCAATGACATCAATCAATTCAATTATTTAACTAATCACTGCATACAATTATTACATTTATTCAAATTCATTCATACAATCACTTCCTTTAATCAAAATTATTCAATTCATTCGCTTAATAAATCAATTCTGATAAATTTTATTTATTCATATTGATTTACACATATTCATGCATTAAATTATTCAATTTAATTCAAGCATTGAGTTATTCAATTTAATTCATGCATTCATTCAATTCTCTTATTCGAATTCATTCACTCAATAAATCACTTCATTCAATCATTTCATTTATTCAAATACATTGACACATTCATCCAACTATTCAATTCAATTCAGGCATTCATTTCATTCCATTCAATTCATGGAATTTATTCAATCAAATCATACATACATTAATGTTAATTCATGCTATTTAATTTTTTCAAATCATGCAATGGAATCATTCTTTTATTAAATTCACGCAATTATATATATATAGAGAGAGAGATACAATTATATATCAATCAAATCATCGATGCATTTAATTCATGCATTCATTTAATTAAATCATCCATGCCTTGAATTGAATTCATTCAATTTCACTCATAAGTTCACTCAATCCGATTCAGGCACTCATTTATTTTATTTATTCAGTTCATTTTATTCATGCAAACAATTTAGTAATTTATTTATATATTCAATTCATTCATTCACAAAAGATTCCATTCCATTCCTTCATGAATACATGTATAGAATAAGCAGTTCATATTTGGACATTTTCACTACTTTTCGAGACTGGATTGAATTTACTTCCCACTTAGTTGGAATTTCAGAATAAAGATTTGGTTTTCATTCATTTACTCACACTATTCCTCTCTCACTCGCACACACACACAAACATGCACACACAAAAAAGCGTAATAGTTGCGTTTGAAAACGAATTCTCTCTATGTCATATAAATAGTCTAGTATAACAATTTTTTATAACAAAAAACATATTTAATACAAGCTTAATGTATATTTCATATGTAATTTAATGGATTATGTTTGACAATGAATAATTAATCAAGCAAATTCTATACAATTACTTAATCCCCAAAACTCCAACGTAGAATTAAGAAATATAGAATTCATAGCATTTCGAAATATTTTTTGAATACTGTCGTTTAAATAATAGCAAATTCTTACTAACATATTTTTATCTTTCGAATTTTCCCACAGGTCAGCAAAAAATGTAATGGCTGTTTTTGGAAAACTAACAGATTGAATAAGAATTTTATGAATCAAAATGAATTGAATGAACAAGATTTCATTTCATTTATTCAGTATTTAATTCTATTTCATTCATTCATTTAATTAAATCATTCATTCAATGAATTAAGCTCATTAAATTTAATTCAACTTAATTTTTGGATTCAATTAATTTAATTCGATTCAATTGAATACTGAATCAGGCAATTTATTAAAATTAATTAATTACTTCAATAAATTGATTCATTTATTCAAATTCATTGAATTAATTAATTCATTCATACATAAATTCAATTTATTTATTCGTTTCATTTATTGAATAGTTTCATTTCATTCCATTGAATTCTTTTTATTCATACATTCAATTGAATTTATTTAGTTTTAATTATTTTCATTCTTACATTTAATTTAACTCATTTCTTTCAATTCAAATCTTTTCATTCATAAATTAAATTAATTCCATTCATTCCTACAATCAATTCAATTCATTTCATTTCATTCTATTCATTGGTATATTTTATTCCTTCATCCTTTTCAATTCAATTCAATTCATTTATTCAATTCATTCATTTATATATTCCATTCATTCATTCATACATATATTCCATTCATTCATTCATTTCATATATTTCATTCATTCATTCATACATATATTCCATTCATTCATTCATACATATATTCCATTCATTCATTCATGCCTTCAATTCATTCATTTATTTCATTCATTCATATATTCCATTCATTCATTCATGCCTTCGATTCATTCATTCATTTCATTCATTCATATATTCCATTCATTCATTCATGCATTCCATTCATAAATTTCACTTCATTCATTCGTTCATTTCTTTCATTCTATTCATTCGTTTGTTTCATTAAATTAATGAATTCATTTCATTCATTTATTCAATTAATTTCATTAAGTAAATTTATTTCCTTCATTTATTCCATTCATTTCATTCACGCAATGCATTCAATTAAATCTTTCATTTATTTAGTTCAATTCGTGCAATTTATTCTATCAAATACCTCATGTATTCAATTCAATTCATGCTTTCGTTCGATCAAATTCATGCATTCATTGAATCTAATTAAAGCCTTCATTCATTTCATTTTTCCAATTCATTCAATCAATTCATTTTTGAAATTCATTCACTCAATTCATTCATTCATTTCATGTATTCTATTCATTCATTTATGAAAGATTTCGTAAATAAAATAAGCTACTTATATTTGGATATTTTCACTGTCTTCAAACTGCGTTCAATTTACTTCGCCTTCAGTTGTAATTGCAGAATAAAGATTTTTGTCCATTCATTTACTCACTCACATGTACATAAAACATTACAGCTGCGCTTGAAAATGAATTTTCTCCATCATAGTATTACCATCAAAATCATATTTAATACATAGTTTAATTATTGCATAGTTTTTGACAATGAATAATTATTCTGGCAATTTCTGTATAGTTACAGAAACTCACTAAAACCAAGCAGAAATAAAAAGCATTAAAATAACAAAAACTCAATTTTTTATATTGAAGTTAAACAACAACTATTAAATGCCTATATTTTTATAAAATCATGCAACATTTTAATGTAGTTGTCTTCATTTAATTTCGAAGAAGTATTTTTGAATAGAAAAAAAGTTTTCAGCATAATTCTTGATTTTTTAACAAAGGATTATATTCAATATTTTGTATTCGTTTTTTCATTTTCTCAATGATTTTATTTTTCCATCGATTACTGTATCAATTCCATATATTTAATTAAATAAAAAAAGAATCACATTCATTTGATATACATTTCTTTTAAAATAATGTTGTCAAAGGTTCCAATGAAATTTATTCCCCTTTAAATCTTAAGCTGAAATTAAAACAACAGTAATGAATTTAAAATTTTCATTAGCAACTACTCCTTAAAATTTTATAATGAAATACTTTTTTTTGTTAATTATTTAAAAATTGAGATCTTGAAATAAATTTCAAAATCCATAAAATTCTCATATTTCTGATTTTAAAATTAAAAAGCTATCTCTGATATTTAATTAGAAAGATTTTTACATTTTTTAATAACAAATACCCCTTTATTTGAATTCCAGTTTGTAGCTAATAGTCTCAGCTCCTATATTTAGCAGCTGGAAAACAATTTGACAGAATGACTTTCTAAAAATATCCGATTTAATTAAAAATTAATTGGTTTAGGATTATTTTAATTTAAATTCCAATAATTATAAAATAGTTGGTTGAAGTTGGGATTTTTTTAAATAAGACCCTTTACGTTAACTGCAATATACTAAACTAAATTGTAAAATTATGTGAAAATAAAAACAAAATATTGCAAATTTGCAAAAATTCATTTAAAAACCTCTTTATTTAAAATTTTACAATACCTGTATGAGGGAATAAAATAATAAAATAATTATAAATATATTCCTCTAATTATATCACAAAATAAACAAAATGGACCTCGTTTGATAACTACATCAGCATTCTACCTAAATATATCTAGAATTAAAAATATAGATAGTCATTATAACCATTTAAATAATAACTTAAACATAAAAAATACATTGAATACTAAATATAATTCTGAAATATAAATTATCATACGATCATAATAACATACAAGGAAAAAAACTGTTGCAACTATAAGATATAAATATCTGAAATTATGGATTGTAAAATAAACTTGTTATATATAACGATTTTTTTATCCATTATATTCACAGCATCTTAATGGTTGTTTCAAAAATTGCATTCATTATGTGATTATGAATAACATATTTAATTATATTGGATAAAAGAATAACATACATTGACAATTGTCGATTCTTTAATTCATGAAATAAGGTGAATTGTCATTTGCTTATGAAGTACACAATTAAAACTATCTATATCTTTAGAAGTTAGGAAAATCTCCTTTATGATTCATGTATTCTTGTCAAAAAATTGCATAGCAAATATAATCCGGAAACAAAATTATCTCATGCGTAAGATCAAATAGAAAAAGAAAAGTAACTTTTGATTGCTTAGCAGTAAAATAAAATCCTTAATTTAAAAGTTATCTGAGATATAATGATATTTTTCAACAAATGAAAAACGATTCGGATAACGAAATTCTACTAACCATACAAATATGAGAGACGATTTAATAATATAGAGATAAATTTAAACGCAGCGAAACTGTGTTTCTCATAACTGGAATGTATTTTTAACGATCTGGACTATTATTTGAAAAATTCCTTTAAAATCGTTTGATCGCCCACAGAAACATAAAAATGAGAAGAAAAAGTAACAAATATGACAGTAATTTTGATTGCTATTTTCAAAATCAATCAAAAATGAATAAATGACGAGCGGCTCAAAGAATAATTTCAATCAGTAAACAATGAATGTTCATCCGGGTTTTTTTATATAATATTATTTATTTTTTAATTATTAGGCTTTCAGAAAATGATTAAAGCAAAATAGATTAATTTTCTACAGTTTACACTTTTTACATAATGTTATTATCCTTTTTATTACTTATTTTGCATAATTACTGAATCATTTACGATATCAATTTAGATTGTTGACAAATTCATGAAGCATACAACCAATTTTATTTTAACTTAATGTTGTCATTAAAACAAACCGCTTTTTACCTGCCAAAACTTTTTGGAAAGCATTCAATAAAAGTTAATTTAATTCCTTAACTGCAAAATTTAGTTTTTATCAGCCAGCATGCTGAATGTGAATCAGATGCTAAAACCGAGATTGATAATTACATGCAAATTGAAGAATCTTTTAATCGGACAATTCAACATGAAATTCAATTTCATTTAACAATCGACTATAGTTAATCCTAAGCTATTTAACTAAGAGCTCTATATGAATGTTTCAGCAAACAATATATTAATTCACACTACAACAAATATCCACGCAGCTCCCAATTAAAGCTCCGGATTTAAATTTGCTTAGCAAAACAACGATCTTGAAACTACCTCGTATTATATATCGTCTCGTTGTTTGAAATTAAAAGAGACCAGGTTTAATTTAACTACATGAATCGTACGACAAAATAATGTAAATGAAGATTGATACAAGGATTTAGCTTGAATATATTTAAATAAAATTTAAAGTCATTTCTATTCAACTGTTAAGAGAAAAATGGTACTTGGCATTTTTCCTATTACCAAAGTAAAAATATAAAGAATCTCATTTATAAAAGGAGTATCTTTATATTTTGGCGAAGATGCGAGGAATCATAAAGAGTATTTTAGCAATAAACTAGTATTTTTAGCTGGAATAACACGTAACAGAAGAGAATTTATCCATAGCTTGTGAAATTCAATATTATATAGCTACAGAATATTCTAGAATAATTATCCAATATTTCAAACGAAAAAAATTATAATTTTCTAGAGCAAAAACAATTTAAATTTAAATGATAATTCTGGGTCGGGATTTTAGACATAGACAAATAGTCCGATGCTCTAGGGAATCACGGGATCTGCTGGCAAGGTTTCTAAATGTGGTAGCAGGTCCTAAAACGACAGCGCTTTGCTGTCAGATTGAGATAATTTTAACCTTTTAAATATTTGGTTTCTCAGGGTGACTGTCGTTTTGTTTATAATTGTCTTTCGTTTTTCATTGATTCCCCGGATCATGAGAAGCTTTCATTTGTAATATATAAAAAATGTCTTTGTTTTTTTTTTCCCTTTGGAGGTTGGATCAGCATCTTTTATCTTATACTTGTAAGTCACATCTAATAAATGATGGACACTAGGTATGGGTCAAAGTATCTTAGGAATTTGTAAGAAATGTCGAATTCCTGAACAAACAAACTGGTAAAAATACAAACAAGATTTCCGGCAGCATAAATCACTATTTGGTGTTTAGATTCATAATGTCGATGTTTTCCATTCTGAATTTCCAATCTGACTAACTATATAGAATTTTTTGGCTTTTGAGGAATGTTTATTTTTGCTCTAGGACCGACCTCGCAACGTTGTGGTTTGAAGCTGAGTTACATAACCTCTATACAAAAACAACGGTAGATATTGTCTGGCTTATGAAGGTTTCACTCCATACTGTCCCATCAATGAATCGGTGGTGACACGAACGATACAATTACTTCAAGCTTATGTCGAGCGTATGAGAAAGTTGGTGGTGATGATAGCTGTTGTTTTTAATGCACCTGACGACCTTGGCTGCCGGTAGAGGGCGCCCCAAAAGCTGTACTAAGGGTGCTTATTCAAGGTCGCACGTTATCATTGTGGGTGAATGGTTTTGCCCTAAGACCGCACTCGCAACGCTCTGATTTGTAGCCGAGTAACATAACCTTTATACAAAAGTAATTATTTCTGTATGGTAGATCTTATCTGGATTATGAATCTATCACTACAGGCTCTAGAAATCCTTTTTAAATTGTATCGTGATGATACACTATACTACATCCTCAGGGTTAACTGGGATCATGATTATAAATCCCATCTCATCCTCCCATCCACATCGTAAAATAGAATGGCATAAAACAGGCCGTGTACTGCTTAGCAAAAATTATAAGCAAATATTTAAAATCTAACATTTCATCTCAATTTTCCTGTTATCTCATTGTGCATGGACAACATAACGTCTAGAGTTTCATAAAATAAAACTCCAACAGTCCGTTTGTTTAAAGGTGGTAAAACACCCTCATACAATAATCAATGTTACGTAGTTCTTAGAAACTCGAGTTCCTTAGATGAAGACTATAATGTCGGCTTGTACTAGGTGACGACGATTGCTGGTATGCAAGGCAACGAACTACTCAAAGGGCATACTAAAATTGTAACTTTGGATCTCGAATATTTAGACATTCTTCCTTCTTAGTCCTCTTATTATTATTCTCTTAAGGAAAAATTACCTCTTCCATTTGGTTTTAAACACAGTCCTTTCTTCTTTTATTTCATCGTTTCAGCAAAATCAATAACAGTAATTATATCTGCAGGGGCCTTTAAGATACAGACCACTACGGTTTCTATTGTACTCATACTAATCAATTTACCATAATTATGTTGTAGCAAAAAGAAATTTTTGAGAAAAATATAATAGTTTATGAAATATCGACGAAAGTTCACAAGACTAATTTAAAATTGGAAGTGTCATTTTTCAAAATCCTAATAACTCTCTAAATTATCATTAGAACTCCATAAAAGCTTATTGAAAAGTTAATTTCATGAGTACAAATCGATTAAAAAATTGATCCCTTTATAGAAAAATTAGAGATAGTACCTACATTAATAAACTCAGTTGATCAGTTTATTGTCTGGAGAGGTGTTCTATTTTTGCCGTTGTTGACGACTATAATGCATCAGATTTAATACTGAAGATTTAAAACTATTCATCTTAAAACATGTAGTCTGTCAATGACAGTCTGAGTTTAATGATCGGTGGTTGTGAGTTTGAAGCTTGATTTGATTCTAAACTGAAGTGTATTTGAGCAAAATTCTGACCAAAAATATTTTTCATATGTTTTTTGAATTATTTATGTTAGTAAATACATTTAATAATCATTCATAATTCATATAATATAGGTACTGCCAGGCAGAATAACAGGGAATAGCGATTACAGATCATACTGGTAAGGATTCCACAACTTTAAAGTAAATAACAGGAGGTATCAATGAGTATCATATTTGAATGCAATAATAAAAAATGCGTTCGATGACATTAAAAACCAATAATAAAATTATTATACATTTATTATGTTTTATATCACTAATATTCATGCTGAGACCTTTGTTTGAATGTTAATTCTGTGTTAATAAAAAGGCTTTCACAATTTTAGCTTGCTCTTCGGTCAGCTTATTGCACACGAGTCTAAGAACAGCGTAACATTGATTATCGTCTGATGGTGTCTTACCGCCTTCAAACAAACGAATTGTTGGCGTGCTTTAATTAGATGTCATGTTGTTAATGTTGATATAACTTAAAAATTTGGATGAAATATTGCATTTTTCATGTTTGCTTATAATACTACTAAACAGTACGCGGTTTGTTTTAAGCATTTCTATTTTACTATGGGGATGAGAAGGTGAGATGGTATTTGCGATCATTACACCAGTTAGCCCTGATGATGCAGTGTAGAGCATCATCACGGTACATTTTTAAGAGGAATTCTAGAGACGAAAAATCAGACAGTTAGTCAGGTTGCAAAAGGAGGTATTTTTTTACTTGGTATTTTTCAAGAGTTAAAAAACATCCTTTAACATTTTTTGGCTCTTGTTAGAGTTTCTGTAATTCTTTTCTTATTTCAGTGGCATCAAGGTTTCGTTTAACTCTGTGATTCATGGATTCAGCAAATGTCAGCTACTTGGGGATTGACTGTTATCAAAGTTCCTCATTTTCTTGTTTTTTCACTTTTCATCTGAATCATAGGAATCTCTTTGAGGGAAGGCAAGGGGACGTTAAAGAAAAGACTGACATTTTGAAGACATTAGTCAATCACCATTCTTCTTCAGGAAAAGTCTCTTTTTCTTGTTTTCAGAAAAAAAACTCTTTTCTTTAAATATTGATGTAAAATACCAATGCAAACTTTTTAGTGAACAGCATTTGGACATCCTGTTATATCAGCCCTTCCATTTTCTAAAACATATAGCTTCACATAAATTGAACTGTAAACCTATTTTCCAAACTATAATGACAATCTAGTAAGTTCCCTTTCTATTTTCAGAGTTAAAAAATAATTTTTACTCAGTATAAAAATATAATTTTTATCTCTGAATTTTGGTGGTTTAAAAATAAGGCATTTAAGCAAGAAAATCAGAAATAGCATATCTAAGTTGGGAACCAGAATATCTTTGCTTATTACCTGTTTATGAACTTTTGTCCACTTAAAACAAATTGTTTAAAGCAATAACTTTTTAAAACTTACTGACCAAATTTATGAATAAAAAAACATCGTGATAATGTCACAGACTTCAAAATCCAAAAAGGAAACACTAAATTTTATACCGTAATTTTATTTGTACAGAGCAGTAAATAAGAATATTTTGATAGTAAACTTAATTTGAAACCGAAACTTGTCATAGGATTATCATATGCACTTAACAAAATAATTATATATTAAATCAACAAAACTATGCTGCATATTTTTGAAAGCTAAAACTGGTCATCTACACCATAAACATTATAATCATACTTATATATGTGACAATATATTTATGGGGATATGAGACAAGCCCAGGAAATAGAAGATGATCAATGCATCAATTAGTCAGTTATTATAAAATACACTTTTTATTATTATTATTGGAACTTATTAATTATTGTTATTTTATTGTACGGCAGATTTGTGATGTTCGGCAGAATACATGATGATCAACGCATCAATTAGTCAGCTATTATAAAATACACTTTAAATTTTTATTGTTGAGACTTATTATTGGTACTTATTTATTATTGAGTTATTTTATTGTTCGGCAGATTTGTGATGTTCGGCAGAATACATGATCAATGCATCAATTAGTCATCTATTATAAAATATGCTTTTTATAATTATTGTTGGGACTTATTATTGGTACTTATTTATTATGGTGTTATTTTATTGTTCGACAGATTTTAAATTTTGCTTTCTTTTAACACGGTTTTAGTTCAACTACTCCAATGTGGGCCAAATATATGGTTAAAGGTGAAACGTCCTATTACTGGCGTGGAACAGAAGTTTTCCTCAGGAGTCGATATCTATTTCTCAATACACCTCAATTAGATTCAATAAAGAAACATTAATAAATAATTTGCTTATCAACTGCCACAATAAGTGACTTCACAGGAATTGTACAGTAAAGCTTAAGTTATTTTGGAAAAATATCAAGATATTTCGAACCATATATTCCTTTATGCTTACCTTTAAAACTTCATTCCCGCAATTAAATTCAGAAATAATATCATGACACAAAAGAATACGTGACCTTCAAAGTAACTACATTTGTTCATGTGTAAAACCAATCATATGTGTAATCAAAAAATTTTAAAAACTTCAGTTTGTGGTTTAATTATTTACGATCAGATTCTCAGAGTGTCAGATTCTGACATAAAATCTTAATATTGAAAAAGATATTAAAGACTGGAGATCTTCTTTGCTTTTCATATTCTTAATTAAACTCTCTCGCTCTCTCTCAAACAAACAAACATTTTTTATTTTAATTTTTCAATTACATTTTAGTTTTCTAAATGTTCAAAAACATAAACTCTGTAATAAAAGGATTCAAAAATATTGAAATATGAATAGATCTTTAGTTAAATACGAGTAGATAGATTTTCTTTTTTGAGGTAAGCTAGGTCTTAGAAATCAAGATTAAAACTTGGCTCTGTTATGTATGGAATAAGAACGTTTGAGCAACTTAAAGCTAAATAATTAATTTTTGAATATTTATACTTTTTCTAATTTTAAAGAATTCTGAATGAATTTTGTATAATTTGAAATTATAAGGAATTATTTTGCATTTATTAATCCTACAGAACTTCAAAAACTGAAGAGTATTTTTCTTATTGTTCAAAAACAATTTATCATCTTACTTTTCCATGTTCATTGCAGAATCATGCTAGTTTAAAACAAAAATTGTTCCAGAATTTAAATTATATGCTCGCACTAATTATATTATGTCAAAATTATAAAAATTTTCTTAACATCCATTTTCTTAAATCCATCCATTGTTCTTTCAAAATCATTTCCCTTGATATCATTAAAATGTAATAATATTTCAGGCATATTATAAAAATATTTTAATATGCCACGAATGATTATCAAAAGTAATCAGAGTGCATATCTTCTTTACACTGAGAAATAATTAAAAAAATCATAATAATTCTAATTTAGTACCAATATTCAGTTCATAAGCATTTTAAAAAACGGTTTTCCAAAATTCGTCTCTTAATGAATTTAAATTTTTTTAAAATCAGTAGTGAATTAAATAAATACTTAAAATAGTTTCCAACATTGTGGTAATTCAAGAGAAGATGTAAGGATGCAAAAATGAAAATGTATGATGCTTAAATTAATATATTTATTCTCTGTGATATTCAAATTTTAAACGATTTTCAATATTAATGTTAATAAAATTCAAATAATTTAAAACCCAATGATTGTTAGCGTAAAATTATACATTTCAAAACGTCTAATATCTAAGATGTTAAAATAAACAAGCACATAAGATTGATGCTTTGCGAAGGCTTCAATAAATTCAAAGTGACAATAATTAATTGATTTGAAATTTGTTGAAGCTCCTCCCCGTATTTCATATGATCACCTAATTAATAAAGACTTAATTATAGGAAAACATTAACAGTGTCTCTCCATTTTATTTCAATATGTTTTTGTATTTTTCCATTTCTACTATTTGTTCCCACTCTCAATATAATATTTTTTATTCATCATCAACTCAAATTCAATTACATTTTTAAAAACTTGCAGTGGATGACGATTGAAGTTAATACGGCTTTTTCAAATATCAATTCATTAATTAAATTAAATTAAATTGTAATACTTTAAATAGATTTTTAATCTACAGGCAGCAGTTCAATCGGTAAAATGCGAGGTTTTCAGTATCTTTCACGTGATGGAGAAGAATGCGAGTTTAATTCTTGCGAAAATCTATAAATTTTTGAAAATTTTTGCTTTAAGTATTTGTTTTATCCCACTGATTTTCGAGATTGAGTTAGCAGTTGTGGCTTCATTAGAATGAAGAATTTTTGTCAAAAACTAAAATTGAAGAAATTTTAAGCTTTTGGTTCAATTCCGATTTCTCTCCTTAAAATCTGCCATCTATTGTTGATCACTTCTCCTACCTAACCTTAAGATTGAGCAACGTATTTAGAAGGAGGAAGTAAATTAGCTTTCTATTTTGCCATTTAATATTGTGATTATGTCGTATGAAACTACATGTTTACAATAGCTGCAATTATTTAATAAAAAGTAACTAAAATAAAAAAAATGTTGAGCTAAGTAGGAATTGACTTTAATTTTTTTAAATACTTTGTTCGTTTTTATATAATATGGGAATAAATTACAACCTTTTAATTGATGAATTTCTATCTGCCTCATTTTTAAAATATAAAAACTTTCAAAAATAAATTCTCGTTTCATTCAGACTTTAAAAAAACCCGGAACAAAATTCGTTATGTTCAGATTGAAATTGTATAGTTTCACACGATTCAAAAATATTGATAATTTACGAGAAAATTCATTTTTGGAACTATTGTAGAAAAGGATTAATGAGAGATAATTTTGTTATGTTAAAACAGTAAAATATAACAAGTAGATTAGAATGAAATCTCTCTCTAATGTTGCTGTGTAGAGATACCGTATTTATTTTTAATTAAAAGCAATGTTAGTAATAGAAAAATCAGATTGTAGTTATCTAATCCAGATAAAGAAGGTACTCAAACTATTTTATCATATCTAAAAGTTTCAATCCAAATTCAAAACGATATTGTTCGCGATATTCACGGCTGTTTGATTCCAGCTTTAATTCAATAATAAATTTATTTACATTATCGCGTATCTCCTCATTATGTCTCTCCTTGAGCACATGAATATAATAAATGAAAAGAGGTTAATGAAAATACATAGACCTAAATCTGTTAACCATTCCACATATTAACCTATCTAATATGGTTAATATGCGGAATCCACATCAAATTACAAAATTCTTGTAGAAAAACGAGGAAGAAAAATAAGCTTACCAGTTTCTCATTTTCATCTTCCATTTCCAGACGCGCCTTGATGCAGTTCCGAGTGTCGAGGAAGGCTTTTCGTTGTGCACGCTCCATCAAATTGTGAACGAAGAGGCCTACCACACTGACACATATGAAGGCCAATAGATTTGCAATAATCTGAAAAGCAATTTCTATCGTCAGGTACTTTAATAAGTAATTAAAAGATCAAATATTTTCGCACACAACCTGATTTTGTGTGTTCTCGATTTAATATGTTCATTCATTTTCATTCCGTTCTAAAAGATAGTAAATTGAGAAAACTTTTAAATTCAAGATTATAACTAAGAAAAGAATTAAAGCAAAAAAACAATGTTTAGTTCAATAATAAAAATGCGTTTTTAATACTTTTAGGCTCATTTTATACCTATGTTTAACTTGATTTATTTCATACTTGATTACTCATGTTTAACTTGATTTATTCATAAAATAGAATTTCGGTATCAATTTTTCATTCGTTTCCTGATGGGCTCGTTTATGTGCAATCATGTATTCGCCATGAAATATAATAGTTCAAGAATTTAATTATCAATTAACTAATAAATTGAATCCCGCTTCATTTCAAAAAAAGCGAAATCAATTGTTCAAGAACATGGAAAAAATTAAATATAAGATTTTACAACATTCATTACAACAGATAATTATTTTTTTAAATAAGAAGTAAAAAAAAA
The DNA here is from genome assembly GCA_026289955.1 of Argiope argentata. Classification (NCBI taxonomy): domain Eukaryota; kingdom Metazoa; phylum Arthropoda; class Arachnida; order Araneae; family Araneidae; genus Argiope; species Argiope argentata. Next base: position 2,406,859 of record JAOUZG010047196.1, read on the forward strand.
ATTAAAATAAAAAAAATTTATTTTCAGTATGTCGATAACAGCGTATATATGCGAATAAAAGTATATTTTTAAAGTGACTTAATTACTAATGCAATTAAAAACGAAAAAAAATTAGCATGCATAAAATTGCTAGAATAAGAAATGTTCACCCCTTATAAGCATCAGTTGAAAATTCGATAGATTTTATATATATATATATATATATATATATATATATATATATATATATATGCTGCCTCATTTGAGGCACTGATATTGTTTGTCAAATTTTAATTCCAATCATCATGACAATTTTTTTCAGAAAATTGATAAATGACGATGAATTGATTACAAAATGATTGAAGAATTTTTTAAAATTAGTTGCATAATTTTTTCGAGTCTTTAGTAACATAATAACCATTTTATGCTTTATGAATGATAAAAACGTTACAATCCAACAAATATTTACATAAGCTAGCACCTTAAACGTACATCACATTTTACCAATTTTTTTATTTTCATTTTTCAAAATAGGGGAATTTTTTTACAAGAATGGTATTTGAATATTTAAAATGAAAAAAAAAAATCTAATTATTGCATACAGAATAAAAGAAAATTACCGTTCTTGTAGATGCCTGGGGCCTTAAATGGTATAAGAAACCATAACAAAATGTTCCATAAAAAAGCTTGTCAGGATATGAAAGAAATAACGGTTTTGAAAATTCATAACCCCCTTCTTTTATAGCAATCAAATTATGACAGTCGTTATTACCATGTTACCAATATGTAAAACTCTTTTTAAATACCTTGTTAAATCTAAAAACGAAAAAAAAAAAAAACTACTTTAAACATGCAGGATAAATGAAAAGGCTTCTGAATATAAATGGAAATCCCCATCGTTATAGATAAGGAATGCAGGAAGCCATAGAATAAGTGTCATAAAAGCGAAGGCAAATTCAGCATTTACTCGAAACAAATAAGAGAAAGGATAAAAGCAATTCGGGTTCTACTATTAAAGCTGTATATTATGTATCTTAAACTAGTCTCAATTGTCATATTAAGAATGACTCTATCCGGTGAAACAGGATACAGTGGACTTATAGTCAGTAGCAGTGAGACCTTTAACCTTGTCTTGTTAAAAGAAGTATTTACGTCATCAAATTGCCATCCACAAGCATATATTTGTGGCATAATAAGCTCGATGAAAATAATAAACAGGTAATAATACAATCAATTTAATTATTTAATTATAAATAGAAGATTTTTTATATTTATACAATACAATCAGAGTGCCTCAGTAGTAAATATCATTACAATTGAAAGGTCGCAATACCTTTTAGTAGCAAGTTACAACTAAAAGTTACCACTAAAGTTGAGTATATTCCTCTAATTTTTTATTTTAAAAAAATTAAGCATTTATTTTATAAGAGAATTCGTTCAAAATGTCCACTTCAATTATTTTGAATGAAATACTACTGTATAAAGCAACTATACCAACGATTTAGCCTATAGAACTTCCCACTGTTCATCTGAATATCTATTCCACCGAAATCTAAGACAAGAATTGGATTTTTTTTAATTAAAAGTAATATTTATTTATTAGATTTAAAATTCTAGTTAATTATTCTAAATTATCCTTTAATTGTACAAATCTCTTAAAATCTGTATTCCTTTCCATTAAAACTAATTTATAATTTCATTGAGTTTCGCTATTTCTTGCATCTTTGAGTCAGAAATAGCATCTTTGAATCAGAATACAAAAATCTTTTTTTTTTATTTGGATGTTGTAATACAATTAACATTAAATCTATCATGTTATAATTGAAATCTTTTCTATATTTCTTTCGAAGCACGATTGAGCTTCCCCTTACAACTTGAATGAATAAAAGTTCTAAAATAAGAGAAACGTTTGATTAGCCCTGTTTGTTATTTTTAATTTTAAAGGTATAAAAATTTCAAAAAACTTCAAGATGCTTATAAGTTTTTTGTAGTGTATAAGGGTATTAATAAAGAAAGGTTTTTCCTGATTTTGTAACCTTAAATTTGGTGATTGTATAATACCTTTTACGCTACCTTTATGCCAAACGTTATAAATGAATAGTGGTTATAAATTCATTTACACTCATATTTTTATTACAAACGTAGATACGTAGCTAATGGAGACATTTAAACAAATGCGTCATTCTTGGTAAAAAGACAGGAAGAAAATTTCTGAGAAATCTAATTGTCTGTATTACGTTGCGATTATCGTATATAAATATTTTTTAAAACTATAAATCATGTATAAGAATAGCAAAGAATAAAATTAATTTAAAAGGTTTTTTTAAACACTATTATTATTGTAACAATTATTTTCTACTATATTAATTATTTTCTCAATCTTTTTTACTACTGTTACGCTATTAAATTATAAAGCTTGAGATGCATTGATAGTAATTCAATACAAGATGCCTCCTCTGATACATAGTATAAACTTAATCTGCGACAAACTAATAAATAATTTCTGACATTTTTAAAATAAATTTTTTATTGAAAATACACACTTATATAAAACTTTAATCCTCCAGCATATCAAGAAATGCGTGAATAAAATTAATCTTTACATGCGTGAAATAAATCAAGCTAAATAAAAATGTTTAGCTTAAATAGAGAAGAGAGTGTGCATAAATAATTTAAGTTCCATGGAAAATTAGTTAGTTGACTGAAAATATTCTCAAGTAACACTACGTTTACTACAAAATGGATTATAAATTAAAGTAATTACAAGAGAGCCGAAGCTCTTTCCATGATTCACACAAAATGAGTGGGATGGATTTCTGGATCTCAGCTACAAAGCAACCAAGGAACAAGTAATATATAAAAAAATTAAGTCAAATCCTGCTTACAAATTAACAGTATGATTTCAAAAAAATGAGCAGAATTTTCGTGGTACCATCTGTTGGTTCGAAACCGAACTGTTTACAGATAAATATTATAAACTTCCTTAATTTTATTTTTAATGAATTAATATTTAAAAAAACTCTATTAACGTCAAGTGTCATCCACTAAAAGTTTTTTAAAAAATGCATTTAAAATTAAGTGGGTGAATAAAAAGTATTTTATTAACGATTGAAAATGTGAACAAGACATATAAATATATATTGGGGGAGTGTCAGCGAATAGTAGGAATTAAAATGGTATTCGAAATCAAGTATCATACTCAATAAACGCATAAGTTAAAATCTTTAAAAAGTTTTAAAAGAAAAAAGTTTTAAATTACAACATATAAAATGTTTTAATTTATTACTAAATGATTAGAATATTTAAAACAAAATTTGTATTGATATTCGAAAGCATTTTTAAAAGATTTTTTTTTTCTCCAGCTTGAAAAAGAATTTTTTCTTAACTTCATTAGCTAATGAAGGTCAAAAAGGCTATTTCTGCTCAGCATTGAAATCTATTTTTCTATAGTGGTTATTTTCAACAAAGAAAACTATCAGTTACATGATTCCTAGCTCTGACAGGTAATTTTTCTTATATATACCCAGTATAAATTAATAAAAAGCACACAAACAAAATTTTGCATAATTAATTCAACAATTGGTGATTATTTTGCGATAACTATAGCATTAAAAAAAGAAATAATCAAAATACAAAATAGATACGATTTAATACAGAACGGAATTCCTTCAATCCGTTTTCTCCCTTTAATATATACTTACACTAGAATTTTACACATGATATATTTTCGTTGGCAATTACAATCACCTAGCCATTATGAAAAAAAGCGAAACCACACTAACAGAAAGTTACTCTCTGAATTAACTCATTTAAATTACAAAATTTGAAAGGATCGAACAACGAGTCATGTCAGTTTTCCCACATATTTGCAGTTATTGGCATGATACACGAAGAAAAGAATTACAAAGCATCTCTAAGACTGAATGCGAAAATAAAAGGCGAGCTATTCAATTCAATGACAAATTGTAATATTGTAAAAATTATATCGCAAGGGAAACGTATTCGACCCTAGCGATGGATATCTGTAGGAAATTAGGTACCTAATCCTGTGCATGTTTATTTCGGACTACACTCCTATCTCGAAGAAACATAAAAAATAAGCCATCGATCAAATACGCTCGATATGTTCTGAAATGCTACTAACTTTCCCTTCAAGCTATTTCTCATGACTGAAGTATTTTGCTTCTATTTTTCTGCAGATTTCTCCCCCCCCCCAACACACACACACGCTTGATCAGACTAACGGATGTCGGTTTCTCACAGCAGCATGTATCTAACTCAACGTGGCTGATATTTCATGCTATTATTCCTTTTTTACCCTTTTGATCTCTGCACTTGCTTCAGAATCCACCTGCAGCAATCTATTTCTTTTTTTTAAAGACTTACAGCCAAGTTCTTCCTTATATCCGGGACAATTGACCAGTTTTATGAAGTAACAATTTTCGAATTTTCTGCCACATGATGTCCGGTAAATTAATTCTTCTAATAAATTTTGTTTCGTTTTAACAATTTCCTCTCAATTGCAAACAATGATCTTGAGTGAGAGATGAGTTATTAAATTTCGGTTGTCCATACGAGTGTTTTTTAAAAAAGAAAAATTCTTGAAAAATACTCAAATATTAAGTTTTCCTGAACTGCTGACTTGTAGTTCGATCAATTAATCGCGAGAAAAATTGAACTAAAACTGCGTGTTGAATTTCAAAACATTAAAAAAAAAGACTAATGTTCTGAAATATAAAGGTTACTGAATTTTAAATTGTATGCATTCATGTGCTTGAATTTTGCAAACCGAATGAGAGCACAAAATTACATTACTCTGAAAACACTGTAAAAAACTGAGGCCCTTCTGAGTTGTGAGGTGCCCTAGACAACAGCCTACTTTGCTTTTTTGATAATATGATACCTAAGAATGGCTTGTTAAAAAAATTGCATCGGTAGAAAAATATATTTTTTAATGTTGTAGTAAATATTATACATGCATAAAGAAAAAGGTATAACAAAGAAAAATAATTATTAGCTTGAGTATGTTTTTTGTCATGTTTAAAACCGTTACGTAAATTTTAAATAGCGCCTGCCTTTTAAGAATTACTGAAAATTTATAATTAATTTTTCATTCTAGTAAGCACGTTCTTATTTTTTTTCAACGCAATTTTAGAATTGAATTGTTGTCAGTCAAAGGAAAATCTATTTCATAGTAAGTTATTGGACTTTTGATATAGGATTTTAAAAACACTTTCTTCTCTAAGTTGTTCTTGAAAAATAAAAATAAAAACCAATAATAAAAATACAAGAATAATTAAAGACGATATAATACAAGATAGAATGCTAATTATAATAATACAATGATAATTGTTTGAGATCAAAATATCTCGTAGCTTCAAGGTATTTTCCTTAACAAAGGAGAAATTCTGAATAGACGGCGAAGGAGTCGCAGTCTGTGGCATACTACTAATATAATATGATAGCTCTTTGTAGATAACTCTACAAAGGTTTCCGAGGCTAATGCAGAAGATAAAGTCTTACTCATTTTGCCTTTGAAGTCAAGCTTTTATGGGCTGAATTCTACAAAGGGAACGGAGTCTAATCTAGAAGATATTGTCTCATTCATTTTGTCTTGAAATCGAACTTTTAATGGGTGAAAATTATGTATGTATTAGTAGTATGAGTTGTTATTATGGCACACTATTATGCATCAAATATTATGACTACATTGGAGAATGGAAAATATTAATACAAACCCATTTTAAGAGCCAATAACAGTGAAATTGATCCCTTGCTATTAAGACGGGCTTCATTCTATTGTTAAACAATTATCCCTTATGAATTCGATGTAGTTACTGTTCAGACATGCATGCTATCATTTAATTAGAAAACTGTCTATTCACTAGAAATAATTGGTGGCGCAATGGATTATTTCTTTCACGTTGCATTTGCTTACTCTGGACAATCTATCTGAAATTATTTTTAATAGACCAATGCCCATAAATTAAAAATATATATAAAATCCTAATTTGTACAGACACAAAAAATTGTAAGTGATCAAAAGAAACGGACATAATTACCAAGTATGCGTAATAGGTTAAGTGAAGAAAATAGAAATATGTTGAGCCACACGGCAATAATTTAAGACATAAAAGAGAGTTATATGTAAAGCAGAGCAATTTTATAAAAATATTATGAATGCATTATGCCTATGTTTATCCCTTGATATAGTAAATAATATTAATTAAAGAATATGTAGACGATTTTACCCTTGGAATTATAGTGGTTAAATTAGGACGAGGCCGCTAAAATCAGAGTTATTGTTAAAAGTTCGGATATGGAAAAAGTGTTACTTTACAGTTTTTGGGAAAGATTTTAAGAAACTAGAACAATTGAAATTTCTAAAAATGAGATTTATTATATATAGATTACATTCTAAATTAACCTTTAAATAATTGCACCAAGTTGGTGTAAGGTGCACTAACAAGCATGGTCACCTGAGTACAAAGCCATATGGTGATAAAGTTCTGAGATCTTTGTTCTTCTGTTTACTCATAAACCAGATAAATGTGTGCCATGACATTTTTCAAATACGAAGATGTATGAGAAGATTTGGAATCTTGTCAAAGGGAGAAATCAGTAATGCAGAATTTATTCTTCATATTTGAAACAAGTAATAAATAAATAAAAATTCCTACTTTGGACAACGGAGAAATTTTTTTTATTTTAGTTGCTTTTTATTAAATAATTACAATTAATATAAATAATTTATCAAACAATTATAGACTTTCGGTCCTTCCTAACCATCAAATGAAAAATACTGAAATCCTCGCATTTTACCTAATGAGCTACACCCTGTAGTTTTCAAATTTCATTACAAACTGATAAAACTCTATTTAAAGTATTAAAAATTAATTAAATTTAATTAATGAGTTAATTTTGAAAAAAAAAACTCTATTAAAATCAAGCGTCATCCACTACCAGTTTAAAAAAATGTATTTGAACTTGAGTGGATGAATGAAAAGTATTTTACTGTCGATTGAAAATTTAAACAAGAAATATATATATATGGAAAGAGTGGAGCAATTGTAGCAATCAAAGAATGAAAAAGATTTTGTACATTGGAGTACATTTGGAGTGAAATCGGAGCTACCTAATCGCCCACAAACATCTTGATAGTTGACCGTTACAAAGGTGGTGGTGATGTTATTGTTTAGGCAACCATAATGTTGAACGGACGTACTCAATTGTATCGCTAAGAAAAGAGCATTATGTTTACATATATTCAATTGTTTTGTAAACACCCATTTACAAAATTTCAGTTGCTCTGTTAGAAAACATTCCATCTTTGCGTATGAAAACCCCCACTGTCATTATGTGGATGATAGAAGTAAAATGATGAAAATGATGGGATGCGTCAATACAGTGAGCTCTACTCCCATCCGATCTAAAAATCCTCTTTACTTTTGCAATGTTTTTTTTTTAATATTTTCCCCCTAAGCAGTGTGGGGCATCTACCTAGCGAATGTTCTCTTTTGAGAATATGCACCAGGTAGATGCCTCACACCGCTTAACAAAAAAGACATTGCAAAAAGTAAAAAGGATTTTTAAAGAAAATTAATTTAATGATAATAATTTTCTTTGGATATGTTATTGTTGTTACTTATAACAGCTAAAAAGCTCGCTGACAGATCTGTCAGTTGAGTGAGCACCTCTTGTTTTTTCAACAGCGCCAACTAGGGCCAAGAGCACGACTTAGCTACTTCACGCGTCACATTCGCTTGAACAACCTCCTTTTTACAGGGGGGGAGGGGGCGTTCATACACCTCACAGATAGAATATAGAAGAACAACCATGTCCGAAAGGGGACGCAAAGGTCAAGGGGAAGATGCACCATCCCAATTCCAGGACGTCGGCTTTCTTTCGATATGATATTTGATAGAGAGGGATAAATCTAAAATACTGAATTTTCACGACGTATCAACTATTAGAGTAAAATGCTCAAGTATCAAAATTATTATTAAACAATTTAAAAAAAGAAGCATTCATGAATTTTTCTAGGTATCTTATAGAATTTTACTGGCCAGATTCGCAGGTAAAATACAGATATTTTTAATGATAATTCAAGATTATAACATTTCTTTTCAAGCTCATAGCAACGTTAAAGTTCATTTGCACCAAAAGAGCTTCAGAAATAAAGCAATATGCAATTATTTCAACTGACTCTAAATAAAATATTGACTTTGTGTTCACGCTCTGCTTTTTAATTTAAACTAGTATCTTCGAATGCATTATTTTCTAAATGCCTTCCATTCCTGCAGGAAATGCATTTAGTTTAACCACTAATCAACCAAACCATTTTCAATACTGCCTTAAAAAACAAACACTTGCTAATTTTAATTCCAAGATAAAAGCCGATTTCTGAATCGAGCGAAACTTAAATTTTCCCAGCTTTTCAAGATATAATGCTTATATATTTTCCCCGTCTAAGATGACATTTCCAAATCGATCTGCATCCTAAAACTCTACTGAATCAACAAAAACTCCAATTTCGAAAGTTTAAAACTTCTGTGTATCGCCCTCTCTTACTCTATTTAATACAGTTATTTATGCTGAATTCTTGATATGAACTCGTGCGAATTTTTATAATATAATTTTTAAAGACTACTACGTTGTTATTCAAGCTGTATAATTGGATTTTTTGATTGAGAGAAAGAATTATTAAAAACTAATGTTGAATTAAATTTAGTTTTTGCTCACACATACGGAATTTCAGATAAAATTACTCTGTGTTACTATGCTTCAAATTTTGAAATTTTTATTTCGATTAGTTCTTATTTTGAATTTCTCAGGAAGTGCAAATGTAAAGTGAAATATATGCTAATGTAAAGTGAGAAACTATTAATAATAATGTATCATAGCGATAAAAATAGGCTATGATTTAAATAATTTTTTTGATTATTTTTTATGAAAAACAAAACAAGAATAAAAATATTTAAAAACTAAGGTTTTAAAATAGTTTCACCCTTATGCTTCATTTCATAGGCATGAAACAAGCATGTTTCATTGAATTAGAACAAAAAATTTTCAGGACAACCAAAGTAAAAGGTCCCCCCCCCCCAATTAAAGGAATAGTTCTTTTGCATTTATCAAATCAAAGTAATTTTAAAGAAAGAAAATTAAGTTTACTCCAAAATAAATAACAAAAAAAATTATTTCCATCAAGTACGGAAATAGTTACATTTATTCGAAATTGCAAGTTTAAAAACAAACAACATCGATTAAGAAAAATTAAAAGCAATCCAAGAATCTGAAGTGTTGAAACTTTAATTTCTTATATATATTTTCATTCTTGTAACTATTTTTTTGCTTCAGTTGAATTTTAAAATATAGAATGCTCTTGTACTTATCAGAATATTAAATGCTGTCTTCATTTCGCATTTGAATCCCGCTAATTTCTTCTATACTTATTTCAAAGATGGCGCCACGTGTAAACAAGTTATTTTTCTTGCACATCCAAAACCTTGAAAAATAAGTTTTTTTATATAGATGAAATGAATGAATGAAAGAAAAATACCGAATATATGACACGCATGCAATTGCATAGACTTATTTCTATACCAAACACACGCAATTAAAGTTTCCTGAAGAAAATATAAAAATGTTTATGCTTTTTCCTGTAACGAGTAGTTTTTATTCCTTGTTTTCAGGTTACAAATTATTCTCATTTTCGTATAAAAGCAGCTCCTAACAAAAATTTCTCCCTCAAATATATCCACATTGCAATATCAAAAGAGATATTTATCAAATCAGATATTATTGCGGATTCTTTTAAAAGCAACACGACTGTGAACAAGGTTAATAAACTAAATGTGTTAAAATTGAAAGAAGCTCCGTACATTTTATGCACGAGGTTTTGATTCCCTGAACATAATTCACTATTCTTCTTTCAGTACTTGATTTGGAATAATGTTTTTCGGTGTCATTTAAATGAAATTCAAAGGAAAAAACTGTACCTCTATGTAAATAAATGACATTTGTTGTTTTTCTCACTTCCTTTCATTTATATATATATATATATATATAT
>JAOUZG010047196.1:2421906-2469274 GCA_026289955.1 Argiope argentata
ATTAAATTTAATTAACTTTTAATACTTTAAATAGAGTTTTAGCAGTTTGTAATGAAATTTGAAATTAACGGGCAGTAGCTCAATTTGTAAAATGCAGAGATTTCAGTATTTTTCACGTTAATGAAAATGCGAGTTCAATTCTTGTGAAAATTAGTAATTTTTTGCTTTAAGTATACTTTTTATCCAAATGATTTTAGAGAGCCAGTTAGCAGTCGCTGCTTAGTGGTTAGAATGAAGGATTTTTTTTTCAAAAAATAAAATTGAAGAAATTTAATTTTGAGGTTCAATTCAGATTTCTCACCTCCAAATCTTTGTCATTATTTGTTGGCCACTTCTCCTACCTAACCTTAAGACTGAGCTACGTATAGAGAAGGAGAATGGGAAATTTGCTTTCCATTTTGCCATGTTAATATTGTGATTCCGTCGTATGTATACACACATATATATTAATTGAGATTATTTAATAAAATTAAATTTTTCTTTGTTGACCTAATTAAGAATTGACTTAATTTTTTAAAAAAATATTACCTTTAAGTAGGAAGGGGAAGAAATCGGTTTGAAAGTAAAATTGCAATTTTTAATCTTACAATCTAACGCAATTGTGAATATAAAATGTGTTAAACGGTAAGATTGCTTCATAAATGGTTGAATTCGCATCTATAATTTTGACTTTAGAAAAAGACCATTAATGATATGGTTAAATCTTTCAAACTTGTGATTAATAAATCCAGATTTTAAATTAGCCTTCAAACTTAATAACGTGAGTTGATAGAAAATGTAGTTTAGAAATGATCACATTTTACCGTTTAATTCAGTCTAAAAATATGGAAAATTAAAGGAGCAAATAATGTTATCGGTATTTAATATCTTACCCTGTAGTAAGATAATGCAGTTAATTTCGAGGTTTTTTTTAATACTTTCAATTAACATTTTTCCACTGTTTGGACAGATGAATCAATTTTATTATGCTTTTAATTGAGAAATTATCAGATTTTACAGTTTAATACAGTCTGAAAATATAAAAAATTAAAGGAACAAATTATGTTATTGGTATTAAATATCTTACCCAGTATTAAGATAATGCAGTTTGTTAAACTGGTGTTTCTTTGATACTTTTTTCTTTTGATACTTTGATACATTTTTCCTTGTTTCGATAGTTGAGTCTATTTTATTTCGCATTGAAACAGCTAACAATAAAACCATTTTGATCGATATAAAAACACATGTTGAAATATCCAACAAGGCCAGAAACAACCGTAAAATCATTATGAAATGATGGGAGCAATTTATTTTTCCTCAATTTGAAAGGCAACAGTATAACTAAATGTGCAGTAAAAATACCTATTTAAGAACGGTAATTGCGCAAACATAGCTTTTCGCAAATCGATTTTTTTTCATCCTTGAGAATAAATAGATATAATAAAGAATGATTCTTTCAGAAATTATTTATCTAGATGATGATTGACATATAGACATAAGTCACGATTACCAGAAGAATAACTTTAATACAAGTAAAAATTAAATAAATAATCTAAAAAAAAGCTGGTCCATCATCACAAAAGAATAGTGTCCCCGATTGTGAAATTGAATTATATGGTATAAACGAGAAATCCAAAAGTTTCGACAGTGGAATATAAATAGTACTATGAATATTTAATCTGATCGCTTGACTTTTTCAATTTCTACTATTAGTTCACATTCTCCATATATGTCTATATTTTGTTCAAATTAACAATCGTTAATAAAATACTTTTTATTCATCCACTCAAGTTCAAATACATTCTTTAACAAACTTGTAGTGGGTGACGATGCTAATGCAGTTTTTCAAATATTAGTTCATTAATTAAATTTAATAATTTTTTCATGTTTTAAATAGAGTTTTAACAGTTTGTAATGAAGGTTAAAATCGGCCGACAGTAGCTCGATCGGTAAATGCAACATTTCAGTATTTTACAAGTGAAGGTGAAGAACGCGAGTTCAATTCTTGCGAAAATCAATAATTTTTAGATAAATTATTTATATTAATTGTAATTATTTAATAAAAATGAATTAAAATAAAAAAATTTCCTTGTTGATCTAAGTAGGAACAGACTTTAATATTTTTTTATGTTACTTGTTCCTATATATTTTTATAAAATTTTATTATATCTATATACATTTTGTAGAAATATGACCAAGAATTCGAACCTAAAATTGCAGAACTTTTAAATTACTTCGGCCGAACTGATACTTGTGTTTGTAGAAATTATAAGCAAATAATTTACTAGAGAATTTCTCAGACAGTACATGGAAATTTGAAAAAATTCAACACGTAAGCTGTGAATTGTGGTATTGACTTTGAAGTTTTATTTTAAGATTGCTATAGAAACTTTTATAACGAGTTTGCTATATTTTAAAACAAATGGCTTTTTAAACGAAAAAATCAATTTCCATATTATTATAAAAAACTTTTAATCAAAATAATTACAATTTTATTTATAAAAATTTCCTATTGTTGTTTATATTACCGTTTCTTGAATACGTATAAAAAATTAAAAATAAATATTTCCTCATATTTTCAATTAAAAATTTTCAGTCTTCTATTCCAAAAATAATTTTAGACGATTTTTTCCTAATTCGATAATCAAATTTCTATTTTGATCGCATCAGATTCGAATTATTAAATTAATATTATAACACAAACTATTTTGTTAAAAAGAACGGTGAGCTGATATCATCACCTCTAGCTCCATTCATGTTCAGTTGAGCTGTATAATGTCATTCATGCACCATATTACTTTAAAAGAAATAATTTATTAAACTATTCATTAAAAAACGGTACAAAGACTGGAATTAATTAAAGGAAATTTCGGGGAAACTAACTTAACATTTATTATTTTACATCAATTCAAGTTTGCCGTAAGATTTGATAACAATAAAAGCAAAAGTTTATGACGCAAAAGATTCATGCCAAATTAACATTTTAATTATAAAACACCAGCCAAATCTTATTTGAAAAATTAATCAAATGAAATTGCAGTTTAAAGAGACAATAAGCCAAAATGAGTAAAAGAGCCAAGGAACAGAGAAAAAGAATACATAGAAAAAAAAACAATTTAAAGAAAATTTATTTAGGGGAGTTCAAACAATATGAAATACAGCATATTTTAAAACTCAATAAAATTTGAAAGAGTAGTTTATTGTAATATTACTTCTCAAAACTACAATAAGATGGCAAATGTAAGAAATAATAATTAAATGTAAGAAATAATAATGGCAAATGTAAGAATAATAATATATAAATTATTATTCAACGTCAGTCCATATGCAATTGTAAATATGTAAAAATTACAGAAATTACTTAGCCATAGAAAGGTGGCACAGAACAAAATTATTTTATTTAAACAACCGTCACAAAAAAGCAATAATAAAAACCGAAAGTCTATAATTGAATAAGCGTTACCAAAAATAAGGCCTTTTCACCTTAAATTATTCCTTTCAATTGAATCAATAATTACAATAAATAACAGGCGCACAAAAAAGGAGAACAAGATTTTTTTCACTTAAGTTATTACAATTAGAACTTGCTCTTCCAGCTGCACAATTTTGTTAAATTAGGAACGTAATTCTGTGAAAATATTTTGGTTTCAGGGAAGGTTGATAATTAAACGTTAAAAAAACGTTGATAATTAACCGTTAAATTTTATGTACTAATTATTTTTCACAATTCTTAGAAAAAATTAGTGAAATATTAGAAATAAATGAATAATAGTAAATATAAAGATATAAATTAGTGAAATATTTCCTTTACGCTAATATATAAGCGCATCAAATTCATTCTTCTATCTGCAAAATTTCCTGAGATATTAAACGGCAAACTGAATTGATTTCAATTACTTTTTCATACGTTCTATTGGTAGTTAGATGCGTCTTTAATTATAGATTTCAACGATAAGACACATATAACATCAGTTATTAAAATAACTATTAAAAGGACAATAAATGAATTCATTAACTCTTATTTAATTTATTTAAAAAATGATCATATAATATATTCACTGAAACGTCTAAAAAACTAATTGAAAAGTAATACCTTCGGCCCCCTATACAAAGCTGCTTTCTTTTAAGAATACCGCGTACACGCAATCCATTTCATTGTTTGTGACAGCAAGACAAGTTTCTTGAATTCGTCTAAAAAGATCTGCTAAGTTTACATGAAGTATGTTAGAAGAACAAAAGAGACTCCGTAAATAAAGTCAAAAGGCGTCAAGTCAGGTGATCTAGTAGGAAATTCCTCAAAAACCTATTCCCCTGAAAGGGAATTCCGCTTTCAACATCATCTTACAACTAATGTTCGGTGAGAGGAACACTATCTAATTTCAGCTATACGCAGGGCCCGACTAAGGCAGGGGCAAACGGGGAAGTTGCCCCGGACCCCCACATAAGTGAGGCCCCCAAATCGATTAAGGAATTTACTTTTACGTTTCCTTCTTTAATGAATGTTCTTCATTACTAAAATAGTGGAGCAAAGGGGGGCCTCGAAGAAGTATTTGCCCCAGGCCCTAACTAGGCTAAGTACTGTCAAAAGCATTCCGTTATATAGTGCAGATGCATTACTCTTAACTAATTGAGTACATCATTCCCTACTCAGCGAGAGGAATGGATTTTTCTCATTCCAATATACATGATTAAAATTTCTTTGAAGTCACGATGATTGCAAGATGTATTACGAGAGAAATATATGCAAATTAATAGGCTTTTTTTACTGTATTTTATAAATTAACATTTTTTTAAATAAATATTTCAATCTAAGTTTGTGAAAGCTCTCTAAATTTAGAAATAAACATATATCCGCCTATTTTATAGATAGAAAGGAGGGCTTATCAAAACAATAGCAGCTATTTTAATTATCCTCTCGTCATAAAGCTACAAAAAAATTGTTTACAGAAAAGAAACGCAAATTAAAATCAGGCTCCTCATTTCGCAACTGTGTTTCTACCCCAAGAAATGAAAATTCCAATAATCTAAATTCTCACATACAATATCAAAGTATTTTCTAAAAATTATATTTTAAAAAATCTCAGAGGTAAAAAATGAAGTATGGAAAAAAAATCATGAAATAATGATCGAAGGAATAGCCATCCAGATTAATCAATCAGATCCAAAAAATAAGAATAAAAGGTAATGAAAAAATTGTGAAAAAATGTTCAAAGTAATCATCAAGATCAAATAATCAAGAAAAAATCAGTGAAACAAGCATTCATAAATAAATGAAAAACTGATTTTTCCCCTTCATTCAAACAATAAGATGCTGTATATATTTGCAGCAAATATGACGTTGCCGCTAGAATTTATTTTTATTCATAATTTGTAATTACTTTTGAGCATGAAAATACCAAAACTGATAATAATTTCTACTATACTGAAATGGATGAAGCTGTGTGCTTGTTGATACTTCGTTTTCTCACACAAACAAAAATAAAGAGGTTTTAAATAATACGACAGAATTTAAATTTCTCGAAGATGCATGAGGTAAATTTTAATATCTTAGACAAACGTGACAGAAAACAGTCGTACAGACATGCATCAGAGGATAAGTTATCAACATCGTTTAAGAATAGAGCTATGCACAGATTTTAAGAGCAATAGCGGGACTTTAAAAAATAATAATTAGGCTCTCATTCTCGATGTGAAGGAGAGTAGACGGAGTGCTGGAACTCAAAGCTCTTCACCTCCGGACATGAAATAAATGAGGGTTAAAACAAGTGGCTTTACAATGACATTGAATAGTAAAATGGCAATTCTCTTCCTCGTCGCTCTTATGTTGAAAGTGTATTCAATTTATTTAAAGAGAGCTACGATACAAGAGTCATTTAAACTACTTTTTAAAACGAATGAATTCAACGAAAAATATTATACCACAAGTAGAATGGAGACAGAAAAACTGGAAACTTCTGTTTTACTTTTTGTGACTTAAAGGTTTAAAATTGAATGTTTGAAGTACTTTGTTGCTAAAGGCAATCAGAAAACTTTCCCCACATTTATATGTGTTTGAGTTAATATAAGTCTTCCAATGTCTTTATCGATGCATGGTGTTTAAAAGTAAAATTAAAGAGGGGGTTTAAAAGTAAAACTTTCTATAAGTCTTATTCCTTTAATAATGGAGTTTTAAACCAATACAAGATTAATTATTGCATTTACGAATAAAAAAACTTTTAAATGTTAAACAAATGCAATAATTTTGAATAGAAGTCACTGTAAATTTGCTTTTCTCACTATCAGAAGGAATTGTAAAGAATTGAGAAAAGAATTTGGCGTAAGCACATTTAAAATAAGCGTGCGAGATGCGCCTTTCTTTACAAAATTTGTACTTATTAAAAATGAAATATTCAATAACGATTTATGTTAGGAAAATCGATATTTCCATTTTCTATAAAAATGAGCTCTTCGTTCTGAAAATAACAGAAATCACAATTCGATCGTTTAAGACCATGTCGGGAACATTATTTGACTCTATATGAGTGACAACCATTAGAAAATATCAACAAAAAAGAAATGAAATAAATTTTTTGCATATAAGGTTTACAGAAAGAAAAAAAAATAGTTTTAATATTTGCCCGAAGGTGACTTTTAATTGTGTTTTCATTGTTGAAATTTTATATCTTTCATTTAAACTTCAAGTTTCTTTCTACTTCGCATGTAATCTTTCTGTTTTTTTATTACAACTATTTTACACTCTAATTGCGATGTTTAATCTTAAAAAAATTTCGTGATTTTACTTACACAAACAGGTTTGTTATATTAATTTTATCTTTCATTGTTTTTGGATATTCTTTAAAAAACGAAAATAGATATTCAAAAAAGTAAAAGTTATTTTTTAAAACATATCTTATGAATGTTCAGAAATTCAATCTATATAAACGAATTACAGTACAATAGAAAAAAACGAATGAAATTCGAGGACAAGTTGAAAGAATAAAGGAGTTGTTTGATAAAGTCCCTTATGGATATAAAAATTGAATTCAATAAGAAAGGAAGTAAATGCTACGCTTACTATGTTAATAATACCGGAATTTTGAGTTGACATTGTTTTTGTGAAGTATTTTGTTGAGGGTAATTCCTATAAGCATTTTAGGCATGCAATAACCTATATATCTTGCAAAGCATCTAAATAGTAAATAATTGATTATATACAATCTAATCTACTTAGTTCAAACTAATGAAACCAAATTTTAAATGGCAAGAGGAAAATAATTCCAATAGAATTAATAAACAAAAACGATAAGAGATGCTTGGCTATGTCAAAAAAAAATGAATATGCGGACAAAAATTTCTTTCATTTTTGAGTGATAAAAACTATACATACAGAAATGAATACATGATACTAAAAACAAATATCCTTTTAGTACTAATTAATAGTAGGGACAGGTGGCACACATGCAACATTGTCGATGGTCTTTGCCGTCAACTTCTGATAACTTTAGTGTACGAGCATTAAATTTAACTTCTTATAATTTTCACAAACTGCATATAAACTCATAATTGGAATATATGATAATGAAAATGCAGGTCAATACGCAAAGTTGGTGGCCCAGAAGGAGATTGTTGATATAATTGACCGCAAATCATAGTGTCTTAAAATGGTAATTAAGAGAAGAAAGAAAGTTGCAGTTCTTTGACAGATGGTATATGGCCAGACAAGGCAGAGTAACGTACGGCTTTAATCCTAACCCAAAAATAAAAATAAGTAAATACCCTCCCCTGATAAACCAAATCAGGACAAGAGAAATTTCTCTATTTCAAAAAATTTGAAAGAATACAGGAAAAGAGATGTATTTGTGGAGAAATCGATACTGTTTACCATTATTTAAACGAATGTATAGAAGTCGTAAAATTAAGAAAGAATAAGTTGAAAATAATGACTCAATCTCAGTACTAATGGTTCCAGCAGACACTGTGACAGACATGATGCTGAAAATCGACAGTTTATTTCCAAAAAATTTTAGTTTAAAAGTGTTTGCTTTTCTCCTGTTGTGGAAAGCACATTTAGCACATTTAAAAGCTTTCTCACATTGTTGACCTACTGTTCGTAAAACAGGATGACAAATATAGGGAAAGATGAGGAGGAAGGTCATAGATTGACAACCGGTGCCTTAGGACCAATCGCTTCGGAAAGGACGCCAGTTCGGAGATTTTGTCTGTAATGTGGATGGTTTATGTTAAAGACAGTTGGTCATAACAAATGCTGTCGATATTGCCTCGTTCATTCAAGGCGAGGTGAACGGCTGTACTCAAGAATACGAAGTTTGCATATGAAATTTGGTTTTATTCATTAATTTTAGCTGCATATACCTCAAACTGGAAAAATTATTTTGTTGCCAGAATGTGGGAAACTTCAGAATTAGTCAATATTTGCTCTTTCTTCTATAAAGCACTTTAAAGCATAGTGATTAATATCATAATAATATTTATTCAACAGATAAAATGTATTTAACTTTTGATAATGGGAAAACCCTTGACAGTCAGAAAAATAATCTGTACTTATTTAATAAATTTATTCCATTTAATACTAAATAATAATTTGAAAGAAAATCTCGCATTATTTGAAATACTTTATGGAATCACAGGTGAAAAGGTAAAACGGTTTGATGAAATAAAAGACGCAAAATCAGGAAATTTAAAAAATTTCAAAACGAATTTAATTTAAAATAAAAATACGTTATTTTACTGAAATTATCCACAAGTTTAGAAGAACATTTGAGTTACAATTTTATATTTCACTTAAATTTTTTATCAAACCATTCATTGTCAATGAAAATCAACGTTAAAAAAAGCAAAATAAAATAATTAAAAAACAATTTAATTTAAAAGAAATAATTCTCAATACTAAACAAGTGGACGCCAATCACTAAAAAAGAAAGATTTAAAAAATTTTAATTCATCAACTTAACAGTGACTTCTCAGACTTGATTATTCACACGATGAAGATGAAAATCAAATTCAAATACACGAAAAAAGAGAGGGAGAGAAGATTTAAAGAATCCGAAAAGAAATTACCATAAAAAATGTAAAGATTTATTTAATATTAACTTTTTGTTCTTTATTAAAGTTTTAAGAAATGAGGAATTTAAAATAATAAAAAGAAATTAATAGAGTGAATTCCTTTCAAAAAATAGAAACGCTTAGTAAAACACAGAAACGAAATTAATTTGAACGTGGCTCATATTTTAGGGACATTTTCCAACCGTTGCATTAAAATGCGTAGAAAACAGAAGATCCCCCATATTCAGTTGCATTCTTTATACAAATAACCGCTTCAAAAATATTTCTCATAATTTACTTTATAGGATGCAGTAGACCAGTGTTTCTACGGATAAAATTTTTTTAAAAATATTAAAGTTATGATTAAGAATAACGATTTGCTCCTAGTTCTGTGCATATGTATATATACACTACTCATATTTTTTTCCTTTTTTATTCGTACATTTTTATTTTTAAGATGCGCTGATCCCTAATGATTGAAATTTAATATTCTGTTCCCTCTTTCTCTTTGTGTATATATATATATATATATATATATATATATAATGAAAGGATATATTAAATTCAAAAATTGAGTGCAGCCATACATGCAAAAATTCCTAATTTGAGAAATTTCGTTATTATATTCAGGAAAGACAAATCAAGTTATGATGTATGCGAAGATTCAAACACTACGATTCTTATTTGAAGACGAAGAAAAAGAACTAAAATAAGAAGGGAAAGAAAAAAAGAATCTTCTCATTTTTTTTAATGGATAAAGTTTGACATGTGTTTCTTTTCCATATTTTAATAGAAGAAACACAATATAAAGAAAACTTCATGAGTACTATATGTTTTATTACTGAAAAATACTTATAAAAACAGAATGTATTACACTCGCCTTCATAACGAATTTCAAAAACGTTAACCACCACATAACGTAGAGGACGCAACAGGAAATTAAAGAGATTTGTCTCAATATTTTCCTTTACAATAATCAAAAGTAACTCTCTTATCCGAAATATATATCGACTCATCAAAAATAAGAAACGGTCTTTAATTCAACAAAAACGATGGTAATTTAAAGAAAAAGCGGAACAATCTACCGATGATAAATGGGATTATTATGAAAAAAATTTACATGACTTATTACAATGTCGATACTGGAATCAAAACGATGCCCTGCATGTTATCGCAACAAGGCCAATCGATATTCGGTAACGGTAGTAGGAAAACTATAATATGAGCATAAACGTAATGGGCAAAATGAATTATTCTTTTAAAAATATTTGGAAATGTTTTAAATTTTTATATTTTATATCTTTGTTTTATATTTTTCACGAACAATGCCTTTAGTTATAAATTTAAAATTTAGTCCAAAAGTAATAATCAGAAAAAATTAACTCTTCTCTCTCACACTTTTCTTAAAAAATGCAGGGTATTAAGCGATATAAATAAAAGAATTCTTGAATTTTAAGTAATGAAAAAATAGGATATCAAGTAATATTAAAAAAATTAAGTCTATTCCTACTTAGGTCAACAAAGAAAATTTTTATTTTAGTTACTTTTTATTAAATAATTATGATCAATATAAACAGTTTATCAAAAAATTACTGATTTTCGCAAGAACTAAACTAGTATTCTTCACCTTCACGTGAAAAATACTGAAATCCTCGCATTTTACTGATTGAACTATTGCCTGTTGATTCCAAGGTTCATTACAAACTGAGAAAACTCTACTAAAAGTATTAAAAAATAATTAAATTTAATGAATGAATTAATATTTTTAAAAAGTGTATTAACACCAAATGTCATCCAATACAATTTTAAAAAATTTATTTGAACTTGAGTTGATGAATAAAAAGCATTTTATTTGAATAAGAAATATAAATATATATAGGGAGAATGAGAACTAATAGTATGAAATGAAAAATACGTAGAAAGCTACAAAACAAGTTCATAAAAATAAGTATTACATAAACGAAATATTCTATCAGCAAACCTGAACACCAGACCTATGATAGTAAAATCATATCAATTTGTAACTTTCCCACGAAGAAATTCATTTGAAACTATAAACGTACACAAAATTTTAAAAGAATGTTAAACAGAAAACTTAATCATCAACATAAATATTTGCACAGCCATTGACAGTGTTTGTTTTAGAATTCAAAGTTATATTACGTAAATAAAAAAAAATACTAGATATCGTAGATTTTTCTAAATTTACAATAACAGAAATACGGTTTTCGTCAGGTTAATAAGAATGCAGAAAAATTTTATGCATCCAATTGTAAAATTCTGTAGCCAAAAACATTATAAAAATATTGCCAAGCATTATTTTCAAAATTAAAATAGTAATAACCATCAGATCACTCCTATCATGAAATATTAAACCATGGAACAATTAAAGCTGCTGTCAGATGCTTCACAATGTCTGATTAAATTCTTCCTACATGCATTAAAACACAGAATATGTGCATAAGAAAATAGTATATCATGGGGAACATTTATGAAGCCAATTATTTTTAAAAAATGTGACTCAGTTACAAAGGCATTCGGTAAATATGCATCAATGAAAAATATAAGCACTCATTGACGAGCGAAACATCACCAAATCCTGCTATCGAAAAACTACCGACTGATCTCGAATTTTATAACAGAAAACATATCGTCACCAGATAAAATTCTGTCATTAGGCGTTTTGGCAAGAGAATAACTACGATGATTTATAGTTCATATAAAGACGAAACATTATAAACATTTAACTAAACATCCTTTTCTATTTTTAGATGATAAAACAAGTCGGCTGGAGCGTGGATATCGTTTATTGCTGTGACGGAGAAAAGCGTCCCTTTCATCCCCATGTTATCGCGCGCATCGCAGCTAAAGACGGGACCTGCCGCTTCGATAAAGATCGTCGTTCGACAAAGCCTCCGTAACAATCATGGATAAGACACGGCGAGGTGAAGGCCAAGTGATGCCCTAAAGTGTTGGGCACACAAAAACAGCAAAATTGCCTTTATGGCGCAATTAAGAGACGACAAAAGGAAATAAGAAATCGATTTTTTTCCCCGCTTACGAGAGAATAAAGACAACAAGTTTAACGATGTAATTTCGAAATCCATGAGTTTTAATGAACGTTTATGTTGCTCGAGATTAAATTTTAAAAAAAGTGAATGAGCTTGACACTCGGCACGTGTGAATGATTTTGTAATTCGCCATCTTAGTGACAATTTAAATTGATTCTTTTCAATTACATTTTTTTTCCCTTGAATTGCTTTGAAATGGAAAAGGGGAAATAAGGACTAGAAGAACTAAAAAAAACTTCAATTTTTTTCAAATAATTCTCGATTTTTTTTAGAACAGATTAAATGTATGTTCGGTTCTCAGCTTGACACAAGGTAAATGTAAATGATTTTGCAATTCGCCATCTTAGTGATAATTTAAATTGCTTCTTTTTAATGACATTTTTTTTTTTCATTTGACTTTGACAAAAGACAAATAAAAAAATGCGGGTATAAGCCAAACTGATCTAAACTATGAGAATGAATATGAAATGAGATAATTTGCCCTAACGAAATGATCTATCTGTAATTAAATGAAACATATTATCTGCTTTATTTATCGACATGTTAATTATGGATAAATAAAAATAAACAGTCGAAAAATACTCTAATCAATTAATGAAGGGAATTTTTTTATTTTAATTAATTAATGAAGGGAACTTTTTTGCTCTAATCAATTAATGAGGGGAATTTTAAGCCTAATCCTATTTCTTTAACTATTATACAACTTTTTTTTTTGATAAGATTTAAATAGAATGACATTTTTGTCCAAAAAAAATTACATGGAAAAAATGTTTTTTTAAATGGTTTATTATTTTTATAATCTATGAAAACGTATAAATTTTTAAATGGTATTAATCCTTTATATATGTGTGTGTGTTCTAGAATGTCCTATTTTTTCTTTAATTGTGAATAAGGAGCTCTCTAGAAAACTTATGGCTATTTATTTTCTCATTATCCGAGGGAAGGGTTAAAAATCTGTTAATGCTTACGACATTCTTTTTAAAATACTCATGTTTCCATTGGATAAATCGACAGACCACAAAGAAATCCTTATCATAATCAGTAAAATAACTGAAAGGAGAAATTTCTAACACTTTTCACTTAAATTGCGATGTGTTTAGACATTAGTTTGTCATCGCTTCTTTCTTACATAAATTATGAATCCAGCTGTAAATTAAACTCGAGTTATAATTTCAATAATGTCTTGTTTTCGGCCTCGCATTTGCTATATATATATATATATATATATATATATATATATATAACATGATTTGAAGTTCTTTTATGAATTTTATTTTTTATAACTTCAAAGAAATAGCCAAATTTTTAGCTTTTATCAAGACGTCTTTGTTCACGCCATGATAACGTCACTATTCAGCGATGTAGCGTAACGATCGGAAAGGCAAAAGGCAGAAAATAGAGATCGCGAGAAAGTATTCGAAGCTTATATGATTTTAGAGCAGAATTAACCGACTCAGTATTTTGATTCCTATGGAAAATTAATTAATTCAATAGTTAAAGCTACAGTTCGGGTGATTAAGAAATTATTTTTCGAAGAACTTAGTAGATTTCAGTCAGGTTATCTTCGAAGTTATGCTATATTTTTTATGTCTTGCTAGGAAAACATTTTTTGAAATAGAATTTAAATTACCCATGCATCATGTACATGTTAAAGAAAATGTGTATAGTTTTTTATTATATTATTATAGAGATATTATAAATAAAACGATTATTAAATTATAAAATAATTATAAATAATATAAAAGTACCAATCAAATGAAAAAATAAATACTAATAATGTAGCTTTTATTTCTTCTAGTAACATTTTATTAGAAATTAAATTGTTTAGTAAGAATTCTCTAACATTTTTATTCTAATAAAAGTTCAACTCATAGTTTTATTGAGTAAAATCAAAGTTATAGCATATCATTTTCGTATACAGAACCCGTTAAATTAAAAAAAAAAGCTTAAACCTCTCCATTTTTGACAATTATATCACTTTACAAGGTTTATTTAAGATACAAGCATGAGGTTCATAAATTTACAAAAGAACATTGTACACATAATTATACAGCCCAATGAATTCTAGATTTTCCAACATTTCCCCCGCCTTCGACACTAATTAGTTACAAAATTAACCAAAAGACCTCGTCTTCTACATAGTCACTTAATCAATAAAAAAAAAAACGCTTTTCAAAATTTATCATCAAAAAATAATAAAGCCTGTGCTTTCCAAGGAAATGTAAGAGCTCAAGTAAAATTTGCACACACCTTGCTAAAATACCGAGCAAACACAGCATACATACAAAAAAAAACTCATTACTGGGCTGAAACGCGCGATGAATAGCCAAGTAACACACAACGAAAAACTAGAATAAGAAGAGAAACCAGAGGAAATCACTGGGGAATGAGGAAATTGCGTAAAGAAAAAAGAAAGGCAAAAAAATAATCATATATATATATATCCAGGGAGAAAAGGTAAGAAAAACAGTTTTATTGAAAGTACGCTCTCCGCGGCCGCTCTGCTTCGAGACAACTCGGCGTAGCTTATAATAAGGCGGTCGATATTCTCCAATTTATTCCTCAAAGAACAGAAAAGGTTTCCGGAAGTTTGACAACACAGGTGCTTTGTTTTCCTATTCGACGACACAAGACTTTTCTTTTGGCTGATTTTTTTCTGATGGCAGAAAATTCAATAAAGCTCTGACTGGTCGACCACTGAGTTTTTATGATTCCCCCTGCTTTTCAAAGATAGGCAATTGTCGCCGTCGTTCTTGAAGCGTGTAAAAGAGAAGAGCCAATCGATCGATCTGTTTCTAGTACGCTCTACAAATGCCAGAGTTGAGAAAAATCACAACAGTTAGGAAAATTAAATGGTGTCGGAGAGAAAAATCTGGAATGCAACACAAGAAAAGAGAATTTTAGACTGGAATCCAGGATTTAATAAACATTTATCTGTTGTGGCGCGCTTTTCTAAGGACTGAAGAAACTTCAACTGCGTCCCGCCGATCATTTTCTTTTGGGCCTTAAGAGGGTTATGAGATGTTGGTAAAATAAAGCAGGGAGCATGGAATTCGGAAAACGCGAGGATTACTTTTCTCAGTTCTCCAAACAGACAATGAGGAAAAAGACTCCACTAATGGAACGGAACGCTTGTTAAATATATCATTGTCTATTTGAGGTTTATCAATCATATGATGTAACAAAGAATAAATAAGAGTGTTAATACATTCCTGAAGTGATGTGTCTAATGTTTACCACATGGAATATTTTATCAAGTTCTTAGCTAGAAATTTTTGACAGATTATATATATATATATATATATATATATATATATCACGATTACATAATTTAAATCGATAAGCTGCTCTAAGCTACTTAAACTGTTCAATTGTAAATGTATTTGCAAATATATTGCATTTAAAGTTACAAAATATACGCTTGCCTTTATATTTATCATTAAAAAAAGTCCCTCGAATTTCAAGATGTTATCAGATAGATTTCATTTTAAATTTTCATAAATGAATTAATTTATTTTAATAGTCCTATAAAATGAATGATTCGACTAATAATTGAGCATTTTTATTTCATTTAAGGTTTCTGAAGTTTTTAAACTGATGTGAAATCCCCTTCAATTTTAATTTTAGCAAAGGAAATACTGAATAATTGATTTATTTCAAATTCCCCTCAATTTTCCTTCGGGGGAGAGGGGAAATACCAAAGAAGTTGGAAAAATTGCTAATGTTTATTAGAATGAGAATGCATTAAAAAAAAAGAAGGAAATCCAATAACTAGAAGCTTCGGATTCGTATTCGATCCAAAGGAGCAATGGCTTCTTTTTAGAAGAAATGAATTGTTAAAAGAATGCATCTCAAGCAACGTTTTTGGACATTGAATTATTTATTTCAATTGAAGTAAGAACTTTAATTAAATCCATACTATTCATCATAAATTTTTAATCTCAGGCCACGGGTAAAAAAACATTTTTTTCCTTATATACGAAGTATAGAGAGAGTGTTATAATCGCCGAATTGTTCGAACTGGTAATCTTGATGAATGTTCGTATTTCAGACCCTCCCGAGTTCGGAAATTATATTTCTGGCATTATTTTGTCTCTATCTGTAAAAAAATCTCAGAAACACTTTGAGCTAGACGGATGAAATTTAGCATATGGCCTTTACAACAAATTAGTAGATTCCTGTCTCATTTGGAGCGAAATTCATTAACAGTAATTCTGTCTGTCCAACTGTCCTTATATAAATTTACCCGATAGCTATTAAACGAAGAGAATAAGCAGAGATATTTAAATTTGCCCTATATTTAAAATGTAGATCCATGTAAAATTTGGAATCAAATCAAGAGGCTGACTTTCTATCTATTAGTAATTTTACAAGCTATTAGTAATTTATGTAAATGAGAATTACTATTAGTAATTTATGTGAATGAGATAAATGCATGAAATTTGAAACTCGATTTTTGACTTCAATTGTAATTATGTGTAGATGTTTGTTTCGTTTAAAACACAAATTTTATTTTTGTGTACTTACTGCTAAATATCAGGGATTGATCACTAAAAAAAAGCACCAAGCATTACACGATTGATTCAATAATAATATTAAATTTAATCTTAACTATCGTTCACCAAGGCATTGGCGGCCTTATTCAAGGTTCACAATTTTATGCGGTAGAAGGGGAGGGCGCCTTTATTAGAGAGCATGCGCGGAAGTTTTGAAAGCCCATCCTGCGGGTTGATTCAAAAGTTAGGATTTACATTTAATCTATCTCTTAATGAATTTAAACTAATGAATACCAAATATGCCGGACATATTTATGATAAGCCATTTTTCATGAACCAATACTTAGAAATACAAAATTTCTACAAAATTATTTCTAAAAAAATTTTCCATTAAAAATCTTTTTTAAATAAATTTCCTTTTTTTAATTTTTTTTATTAAGTATGTAGATCTCAACTAATTTGGTACTAAATTTAAATACGACCAATAAAATGCTCAAAAAATAACTCTCATTTTCAAAATAATTGTTCCCTAACTGTCAAAAACTTCTTCAAAATTATAGCGTTTGATGTAATAAATGTAAAAGAAAAATATTCTGACGCTTGAATGCTTTACGTTGAAATCTCACTTTTGTATCACTTAGATGTTTCCAAAACCATTTAATAAAATACACTATTTTGCTAAATTTCTTTCTGATTGTACCTTTATTTTTAGCATATTATTCTATTTAACGCGAAGCACCAATAGATTTCTGTAGAAAACCTGTTAAATGTTTTTCCTGGTAGCTACAAAGCAAATATTTAAACATTCCAATAACAAAAAGAAAAACTTTTTAAAAACATTTACTAATCTGCAGAACACACCCATCAAAGCGACGGCGAATTAATTATTAACCGAAGTCCGCTTATTTAAAAAAAGGAATGAGAATTAAGTTTTAAAAAGCGCACTCATCAAACGAGCTCAATGGCCGTTTTTCATTCAGATTTCCATTCGCAATTCAAAAAAAAAAAAAAAAAAAAAACTGCAGCTTTATGCTTTTTTTTTCTTTTGATGAAGATGATTCGTTTCACTGAGTCATCAACCGTCGGGAAACGCTTCTGCTTTACGAAGCTGAAACAGAAACAAGTTTTAAAAAAAGTTTGAGGACAGCTCTTTTCAACTCCAGCTGTAATTACGACTCCAGAGGGAAGTTTTAGATTTTCTCCATAGGCTGAAATGGTGAATCAAATGAAAGAAAGGAAATGGCTTATAAAAAGGAGAAGACGAGCCTATTAAAATTCACATATCTAACTGTTATAAAACAGTTTGAAAAATCTGAATCGCCATTTATTTTAAACTTTTGCAATGAATGACCTT
Organism: Argiope argentata; assembly: GCA_026289955.1. NCBI lineage: Eukaryota > Metazoa > Arthropoda > Arachnida > Araneae > Araneidae > Argiope > Argiope argentata. The sequence continues at coordinate 2,439,849 of JAOUZG010047196.1, forward strand.
GATTTCCAGGGGTTAAATTTATTTCCTTTTTTATGCATAGAGAATTCATTCTAAAAATGGCATTAAACTTGAATTTAGAATTCAGATTATTTATCGAAGCGTACAATAAGAAACAACTATTCTTCTCAGATTTCTGAACTTATAATATGCAAAAGAAATAGTTAAGAGTACCGAGAGAAATATTCATTATGAAGTACGAAAATTCGGCACCGTAGGTCGATAGGAATTGCGTATGTACAATGTCCGAGTTGTATGTGTAGTATTATTGAAGTTGGATCAAAAGAAAAAGTCATTCTTTGCTACTACTCTCTGATCTCATGCCATTGGATTTTTTCCCCTTGACGCTTCGTTAAAATGATTACGTTCTAGCAAAACATTCTAAATTTAGATTATTTGAAAGAGAATATCTGCGCAGGATTTAATATAATAACTTTCAGATGTTGATAGCTGCTTGAAACGGGATAAAAATCGATAAAAAATCGGTTAACTCGAAGACGGATACATGGCCACTAATAGTACCTGCACTCAGAACTTCATGAACCGTCAACTAAGATTGAGGAGTTTTCTCTTGAAAGAAACCGGAATTTGTACCTGATCATGCTCGATTCTTTCAATTCAATATGAACTATTTCTTTTGGATTCATCAGCCTGCAAATTATATCTTTTCATACTTATTTGCATGTAATTTTTCAATAAAAAAACCACTACATAAAAAATATAAATAAAAACTTGTATAGCCTTACAGAGTATAATTTTGGTTTTTATTTACATTCTATAATCTCTATTGGATAATCGTTAAAGTAGAGAAAGCGGGGAAAAAGGGCAAAATTATTTATGTAGATTTCATTAGTGATAAATTTTCTACAAATAAAAAAATAATTTTAAGGATATTAAAATTTTCAGAAACATTTTAATAAGTATTTACTTGTATTCAATGCTAATCTAATTTAAATCATAATTAATTTCCTATTTTTTTTTATTTTAAATTAGTCCATATTACTTTATTCCAAAATTTCCTCTTATTTCCTGAACCAAATGCCACTTTTCTACTTAATTATTTCTAAGAAGCGCTCAAAAAATTGCCGGCTCTGTAATTCTCCAGTTGCAAACGAAGGAATAAAAATTCCTAATACCCACGGTTTTTATTTCAAAAATACATAAGATTTCTTTTCCTAAATCGATGACGGAACGCCCTTCCAACGGGAAGGGTTATAACGTGGCCGGTGATGGCCCTCAGAACTCAATCACAGTTCCCATCACTGTTGCTGTTGCAGAGGTCCGGTCATTCAGTTGTAGGATGTATTGCGTGTGCCATCGGGCGGGTCGGAGAGTTTGGTTTCATTTTCCTAAAGCGACACATATCAAATCTCTACAAAAAAAAATTTCTCACACATTAGCTCGTGTTTTCTGTTCGTGCAGACGTGTTCCACTTTGGTCCCCCATGGCTAAATCCTGCCCTCCCGTGGAAAAATAAATTGAAATTAGTTCCCAATTTGTCTTCTTGCCAGACTTTCACATGCTAAATTATGTTACATGCATATTCGTACGGAGTGAAAACACTTGATTATTTACTTTAAAGTCAAAAAATATTTGCTCTTTTCCACCATTTTGAAGCAACAACCTTCCGTATTTAAGTGTCTCGAAGTGACACACTATATTATTTCAGATGCTACGTACGTCGTAACAAGTTTGAGCCCGAAGACACAAAGAATCTTCTGCAGGAATATCTGTTGTGAAAGATTGATTGATTGTGAGTGATATGGTTGATTTCATATGAGTAAACAAAAACCACTGTGTATTTTCGGATCGCGCCATCTAAACATTTTTCATATTTCGAGCTGAAAAAGATTATCTTTCAATTACAAAGAATGTTTCAAAACAATGCATTTTAAAACTATTTGGTGTAATTTTAGTAAGCAACTTTCATATTTTATTTACTGTCTTTATTTTATCAAAATGTAATATGTTAAAAACACATAGCAAAACATATAAATATTCATTCAATTACTGGAGACGTTAGCAACATAAGCTATTTTATGACAACAAACAGGTGTATATATATCCCATACAACAATTTAAAATCAAATATAGTTAACTTATACAAGTGTTTCGCTCTAATAAAAAGTTCTATTGAATTTGCCAAATGACCTTTTGATATAGCAGTAATATGCCATCGGTTTTATATCTTCCTCAAAGAATACGAATTGGGGCCAACATTTTCCTGAAAATTAGCCTGGCAAAGATGAAAAAGGAATTCCTTAGATAACGGGGCAATGCATCAAATTTTCTAAACTCCGAGTGGGAAATATACGCTCCGCTTCGGACCATTATACAACCGAAAGGCGAGCATTTATCGTTGGAAAGTATTAGTCAAATAGGAGCCAGAGTGTCAAATTAATCTCTCGGGGAAAGTTCAAAACTGTCGCTTATAAACTTTAAGGGTAGATCATGTAAACAGAGAAAAGTTAACAAAATTTGAAGACAGTGAATGAATTGAGTAAACGAAAAGGAAAAAGTACATTACGGACACAAATCAACATGGAAAATGCGTATTTTTACCAGTATAAAAGCGAATTTTGTTATTCATGTAACTTGTGTATTGTGCTATTTCATCATGTAATTCACTAACTTTTTTTGTACGATAGTAAAAATGACCTTAAAATTTTGAAGTGGTTTTTCGGAAAAGATATAAAAAATTTTAAAAGAAAACTTTTTTAGCCCGATTTCCATTTACGCTTCGAGATTTTGATTGCTGAATGAATTCTTTTACCCAAATAGAAAATTAATATTTGTATAATTAAATTAAAATAAAATTCGCTTTACGAATTATAATATATTTTGGTTCGATATAATTATATCCCTGTGTTGTTTTCATACCTTATTAAATATTTTAGAAATAAAAATAAAAATTAATTATAAAACATTACATACTTCTTTATGGAACACTTTTTATTTTATTTCGCTTTATTTTTCTTTCCGTACTAAGAAGGCCATTTACAGATTCTCAGAAATAATTTTACCAATCACAATCAAAATTGCAATAATTATTTTATTATTATTTCTACATATAATTTTTCTAAAAGTGAAACGTACAGAAAAGAAACTGAAAAAAAATAAAGGTAATTCAAGAAGTAAAAAACTTTCTAAGTCCAAACAAAGTCTTACTAATTCACTTCCAATTATATGGAAAAAATAAGACAAAAATTATTTTGTGAGACAAAGTGCTCTCCGTCAATCGTTGCTCTAGAACCAACTTTATTTTCCGTAATCAGCATTAGAAAAAGAAAAAACTTTTTTCGGCTAATAAGGGATAATGAGCCCCCTTTATAAAAATAAGATGCAGAATCAGCAAGGAAACATGAAACAAACGAAATTCTCCGATATTTAACGGCAAATATGAAGTTCCTTCCTGTACAACAATTAAAGAAACATAACTCCTCTCTTTCAAAGAAAATGCAGAGAAAAAAAAGCAGCCATCTATTCACTCCTAATTATTCACTCGCCTCAAGCAAAAATCCGGCCATTCACTGGATCGACCGATTATAATTGACACCACAATGGATGCAGCGGTTTTTTACTTTTTCATTAGCTGTTGTGTTGAATGAAGTTACCAGCAACCTGTTGCGAACAAATGCCATTGAAAGTAAACTTGGAGCATAATAGCATTGCTAACGAGTTCCCAAGGTTTGTTTAGCTTTCTGTGTCATAAGCGGAAATCACAGAAATGGATTGTTTAGGACGTACAAAGGTGTAAGTAGCACGAAAAAAAGAACTGTGACCGTTTTAAGAACATACCGAGTAATTCTGCAAGAATGCTACCTATCCCCCTCCTTCCCATAATAAATGCATAGAAGAATGAAAGTATTTTTTTAAAATCATTTTCGATCTTTATATTTCCAGCAATGTAGATAATATGGAAATCCTATGGAATGCTTACATTTCATGTACTTTCTCCGATATGCACAACGTATCAGAGAATGAACTTTCATTTATTAATAGTGATCCCTTAAATATAAATTATTCTACATGAGGAATGTAAATGTATTACAACAAATGCTCCGTTTCATCTTTATGGAAACAGTTGATTTATGATAGCTGAAAATAAAACTTCTGTCTTGTAACGGCATATTTAAAGCGAATAAACTTATTTTTTTAATAGGGCCTACACATACAAATAAAAAATTTGAATAGAAATTGTAATGAATGCGCAAACTTATTTTACATCACTAGTAAAATAAGTGTACTTACTTCCTTAAGTGTGAAAGTAAATAATACTTACATACTTATGCACTTACTTTACTTCACACATTCTATTTAATGCTCAGTGTTTTTTTTTAAATAGCAATTTTTGCATTATCTTTGCTTCTCAAAAAGGTTACTGCACTATTTCCCTTTGTACTTTTAAAAAAGACCAATTTTTATCTTTTCTGATATCCATATTGGACATTAAGAGGAAATAGTCAATAAATATTAGATAATTTTTGTAGAATTTAAATGTTTCTCATTGTTTAATTAAAATTTCATAGTTTAATAAAATAAGAATGCATCAACTTACCATTTAAATTCGTTTAGCTTAGGTTAAATACAACTAAATACAATGATAGTTATAATAAAGTTGACCAATTTCTTTTGATTAAGAACAAATGATATCGAATAAAAATATTAGTTTCTTACATCAGTAATAGATCTGAAAAGCTGCTATTTTCGTGCATAAACCTATTGTGCATAGTCTTACGGAATGTTACTTCCCCAAGCAAATTTATTTAATGTTCTAATTTGTAATGTTCGTTTTTGTCTGAAGATATTTATTAAACAAATTTCGATAACTTTGAAAAATCCCAAAATAGCCCTGTAGGTTGCTTTGCAACGGGATGTTAATATAACTTGATTAAAATACACTCGGTAACTTTGTATCTGTATAACGAATTAGGACCGTTATGCTCGCTTTCATAAAAGATGCTGAAAAACCTAAATATCATCATTAATTTTCAAATGCGTTAAAAAAAGACATCATTAAGTCTTGATGAATGAAAATTTATTTTTAATTGAGATTTAAGTTTCTTATTAATTACCGGAAACTGAAATTTAGCTTTACAAAATTAATTAATTATTTCTATGAAATAAGAATTACTCAATATAATAAAAATATATTTATTTTATTATAAAATATACTCTAAATTATTGTTTTTCTTTCTTATGAAACCTAAAAACAATGCGTATTTCTTATCAGAGCTGATAAAAATAAATAATTAAAGAAAATTATTTCAGCCGTTACATAAAACATGAAAGAAACCAAGCACAATCTCATTATAACACAACAATAAATGTGTTTTACCTCTAAGGAGGAAAATGGAAATAACAGCATTAAAAAATGGCCAATTCATAATTGGATTTAGGCATTTTTATTAGGAAAGATTAAATTACTTATTTTTAATCAGATCAGAAGAATTTAAAAATATTTGTGCCTTTTCATTCATTTGCAGAAAAAAAAGCTTTAGAAATGAAACTTGAGAAAGTGAGACGCATAAAATGAATGAAACATGATTGATAAGATATTAAGTAATTCAATTATTCTAATTGACAGGTAGTTGATGCCATAGAATATGCAGAAACATCTTTGCTGGATTGTAATGAAGAGTCTTTGAAAGAAAAACTGATGAAATAAAATGAAAAGCAACGAACGATACTACTAGAAATAAATGACATTTCTCCTTTTTTATTCTATTTCTACAAAAATAGAAAAAAGAATAGCTTTTTTACTATGTATATTTTTATCTTCCAAATGTTCTCAATGTTCAATTCATGGAAATACCAAGTTTTCAGAATATATTGAATCAAAGTAAAAAAACGTATAGACGTAAAAATACTACTGTTTAAATGAAAACCTAATTTAAAATGATATTATCTTCAGAATGAATATATTGCGTTTTATAGTTATTTTTTTATATTTCTATATAACTATATAGTTTTATAGTTATATAGAAATATTTTTACAGAATTCCGCTCTTGATTCCCTTTCTCAGGAAAATTTCCAACCCACACATATATATAAGAAACAAATGGAATACGAAGAGAATTTACATTATTGATTCAGTATATATAGAACAAATTTTAAATCTTAATTTTAAGCAATCGCTATATTTAACTGTGAAGGCTTATAGAAATAAAACAGCACCCTATGTGCGGATAAAAATCGATTATATGTATGATTGGAAATAATCAAACGAAATTTTTTATTCAAAAAAAGGCTAACACTTTAAAGAGAATTAAATAATAGCAAGCATTCGATTTTTGAAAATAGTTTCACTTTCAGATATAAAACTTCAAGTCTGCCTAATTATTTCATTCCAATTCTGCATATATAAATATATTTCTCTTTTAGAATCGCATTTTTTAAAAAAAATTCAAATGAAACAAATAGTTCGAATCGTTTATCACATCTTCCGAAACGATGTGCATTTCATTGATCACATTCAGTAAAACGTATAATAATTAACAAAATGTAAATTTCACAAGTATGAAACAAGCACTGAATTAATTAAGCATTTAATTTTTGAATACAGTCGCCTATTGATTCGATGGAATGATTTGCGCCTGATAAAGCCTTTACAAAATCATCAGTCTGAATGATAACAGCTTTTAGATTCAGATTAACTTTAATCCTTTCTCACGGAAAATTCCGCAACGTGTACCATTGTTTTCAATTTAGAAGAATAAACAACCGAAACAAAACGGACCCGCCAATATTTCTCTCTCTTTTTTGCTTCATTTGTTATCAGTTGCGATTCTTACAATGAGCAGCACCATCTCTTTGTTTTATTCATTCGCAGTTGAGATTTTAAATCGTCATTGTGAGGCAACAAAGGCGGCCCACTCACGGCAGTAATGAATGTTTTCGCGATGAAAAGGTGAAAACGAAGGACTAGGTGGAACTAGGATCGAATAAAAATGTTTCTTTGCGTGCTGGGTTGACGTCATGAAAGGTAACCTGTTAATCCAGTTGTTAGAATCTTAAAATATATACGGGAATGGGGAATAGGGCGTGCCGTTCGACAACACTAAAAGATCCTTAATCACCCTAACAAGTGTTTCCTTTTGTTAGGGAAACCATGGTCGTTTCACATTTATCGATCGCTAGGTTACAACGGCTGCATCGGATCGATTGCAAATGACTACGCCACTTTCGAAATTCCACCATGATCTTTTTTTTAATGCAGGGTTTTTTGTAGATCACATAAAAATGTCGGGATTGACGAAAGAATGAAAAAAGAACAAAACAGACACGAAAAACAAATATGAAATCGCAGGAATGGACAACAAGGAATTAATCGGAAGGTCATGGACAATGGAACTCCATCTAAGGTTTCTATTACATAATGTAGAGAATTTCTGCAAGAAAAAACAATTTTAAAAATGAAAGGTAAGGTGCAGATAAAAATTATAAACCTTTTTTAAAATGTTCCGTATGATTTAATTCTAATTGTGTTGTATTGTAATTCTGTAGACGATGTATTATAATTTTGTAGATGATGTATAATAATTCTATAGATGATTATCATGAATTGTTTAATATGAGAATGATTGACTTGCTTATAATATTATGTTTATTTCAGAGGAAATTCTATACTATATTAGCAGTTTTTATCAAGCATCGTGGCTTTCGCGGAATATATAACATGCACTTATAAATAACTATATATACCATGCACGTATGGATAATTTAATTAATTTTTTTAATTGCCGAGTTAAAATTTATGTCACAGAAGCTACTTAAAGTTCAAACAATAATAACACAAAAGCAAAAACATCCGTATTGAGAGTTTTCTTACTATACATTATAATTCTTACAAATATTCTATTAAAAAAAATAATTTGTAATAATTTCAAAGAGGAAGCTTACCAAATCGATGTATCACTTACCGAAAGATTTTAAGGTATTAGTGTAATTTGCAGACAAAATAGATCAAACAGTCTAAAATTTGCAAAAACATAATGATTATATGTAGATTTGTCCGTTCATTATGACAGATCATGTTTATTATATTTCACTAAATTCATTGTAAGAGTTCAAAATCGATAATTATCCTATTTATAGGATAAAATATTAAAATTTAGGACGCAATGGCGTCAAAAATATCTAAAATATGCATGTTGTACTCATCAATTATCCCTCAAAATGCAAAAACACCATAATGAAAACATAATAAATCCAATAAATCCATTATATTTAAACAATTTTTTAAAAAAAAGATAAATCCCCTTTTATTAAAAAATAGGATAATCATTATAAAATTAAACTTTCTTCATAAGCCTACCCAGTACCCTAAATAAAATCGAAAAAATTACGAAAAACAATTTATATTCTTTTCTAGGGCTCATACAGTAGGGAAGCTTCTACCCACATTACTCTCCAACTAAACTCACACAGTCACTTTCGCTTTCATTTTTAAGCAATTTTCCTTTTTTTAAAGTTAATTAAAAATATTTTTGAAAATACATCAATTTCTTAGGAGAATAATCATAATCTAACGTTATTGATGTAATGTAAAAAAAAGAATCGGGAAAAGATATTCAATCATAATGAATTTAAATAGTATTTTTGTACATATTTTATGTTGAAAAAATATATATATAAAATTAAAGCTCTACAAGCATATTAGCTTTTATTTAATGCCTTTAGAAACGTTAAATGAATTTTTCACTTTTTTTTCTGTTAATTTAGTATTTTCTTTCTCCTAAGGCATTTTTTCTCTTCAAGACAGAGTCTTAATATCTTTGTAGATGCTCAAAAAGAATGAGTATAGATTTAAGATTAGTATAGATCTACGAGTTGTAGTTCCTTTCTTTCTTTCTTTTCTTTTTTTTTTTTTTACAAAATCTCTAAGTTAATATTTTTGTAATTTTCAGGTTTTGTCCAGGTTTTTCTGAAAAATAATCATTAAAATTTTGCAAAGAGTCAGCTCTTGAATTCTTTACTAAGTGTTGTCACTAACAATCCGACGAATACAAAAACCAGCTGAAGTATTTAAAAAACTTAAAACTTAAATATTTTGTAAAAATCTAATTTTTTTAATTTCAATTTTTTTAAATATTAAAACTACGGTCCCTGCTAAACTAACTTATTCTACCAAAAACCATTTAATAATATAATGTGCAAAAAATTGATTAATTATTTTTAATATTACTATAGAAGAAATATTTTTGGAGTAAAGAGTACTTAAAATTATTCTATGCAGTTTATAGCTTTAAAATGACAGAAAACCCAATTTTGCTGGATGGTTTTATATCTTGGATTTTTTTGTTTTTCCTTATATGAAGCGATATGTATATAAAGCAGCAAATTATACTTATTTTATCTTTCATATGTTTTTTCTAACTATAAAAAATTTCAAAAGGAATTTCAGGAAGCCATTTTCAAACTAATAATTAATTACATAAAATATATCAGGTCTTAAAAAATGAACGAATCATTTAATGTCATAAACCTATTTAACATGACTTTGCTTTTAAAAATCAATGCATACATACTACATGCAATAGTACATAATAAAAAAACACCTCAATTTATTTGACAGGGCAAACGCAATTAAATAATCGTCGTAATCAATCTACAGGTGGGCTAATAAAAAATTTTAATCCAGAATTGGAGAATATTAAATTATTCACAACTGAAAGTTTTAATTAAAGTAAGAAAAAGAATTTTTAATGCTAAACAAAAAAAATTGAACTAAAAACCAAATTAAACAACTAATACTACAAAAAAAATTTAAATACATCAGCAATTCAAAGAAATAAAGAAAAAAAAACGAAAAAACCTTGAACATTGAAAATAAAGAAATTAATGGATTAAATTCGCGCTTTGAATCGTCTGAATGCTACTCAAGCATGAAATTACAATTCGATGTATACCACATATATTTTTTTCTAAATAACGAACTTTTTCGAATTTTTTATAAATAGATTAGTTGAGTATTCCTATCTTAAGATAATTTCTTTCAAAAGAAAAAGAGCACATTCGATTTTCAATCATCACGGTTCTTTAATGCTTTCAACCCTACCGACGAGATTTCTCGTCTTTCAGATACTTCCAATTACAGGTTTCTGTGGTCTAAAATTTGTCTCTTATGCTAGTTTAGATAAGTTGAATTTTCTTATACATATTTATCAACGTATCGAAACTGGTTGAGACAAATTTTAGCCCACGGAAACCTGTAATTAAAAGTATCTGAAAGACGAGATATCTCGTCGGAAGCGTTGAAAGTGATACGGATTCATAAGAAACAAAGAGAATCAGCTTATCGTGTGTTTTTTATTTTAATCTAGAAACATTTCTTTAAATAAATAAACGATGGTTTTAAAGATTTTTTGACAACATTTTCGATACATTTAATTCATGACCACTATGAAAATATCACGCGGAAAGCAACGCGAACTACGGAGAAGTGTCAAACGTAGAAAAGGAGAGCATGTTTCACGCAATTTAGAGGGGGAAATTTCCTCATTTTGCAATTTCAGCAAAATTTAATAAGGTTTGAGGAAAGCGAAGGCTCGAGCGACTTATTTCTTTATGTTCGAGATTTAATTGTAAGATCTAATTTTAAGAACAAAGTTTGTCTTAAATTTATGTAAAAGTATATTTTTTCAATGCAGTGGTGCGGAATTACCACATATAATTATCAAGATAATTTAGATTCAAGAGTTTTGGATGCCAGCTAATTACTTTTAATAATAAAAATTATAACTCTCGGAAGAAATAATTTTTAGAAAAAAAAGGACCTAATGAAAATAAATATATTGCTTGAATAAATTGAAAGCAGTAATAATAGTTATTAAGTAACGAATAATAGTTATAATAAAATCTATTGTTTTCATACCTCTCTTTTTATGGTTTATTTTCTGCATTAGGGGGGGAGTTAGAATAATATTTAATATATAATCATATAATTCATTTTAGAAATGAATAAATATATTTTAAAATTGCACAAAAACAAAATACTATATAATCTTTAATTTAAAAGAGTACAATTTTTTAGTCATAACATGTCAAGGAAAGTTTAGAACAGTCTGAGCACTTGCAGATCATTCAGACTTTTTCCAGCAAGCCTTAGGTCACTTTAAAGTTATTTTCTTCCTGTTTACAAAGATGTTTGTAAACTCTAGGTGAACCAACCAGTTTTGCTATTTTTCCCCCTTCACTGCATTAAAGATTTTTCATTCTTAAAGGAAATAAACGATTTCATGAACAATCTTCCGATATTGTTTAGATTTCCTGAGAAAAAATCCTCTAAATCTTTATAAAGGTTTAAAAAGAAGATTCGAACGAGACCTGGTTTGTCGTCTAGTTTTAATGAAAATAGGCATCGATAGTTTAAACCGTGAGTTGATTTCATTCCATTTTCAGAAACAACTTTTCATTGTTTTTTTTATAAACAGATTACCCTCTTTGATTTTAATTAAATTTTAATGATGATTATAAAAAGCTCAGCACTCTGATGAATTTTCATTCTTTACCCTGGTAGCACGCATATATTGCACAATATTGTAAGATATTAAATAATATTGGCAATAGTGTATAATATTGTTCAGATTAAATAATAACGAACGATATTGTACAGTATTGTGAAACAAAATATGTTAACTGGGTAATGGAAAAGGCGTCTTACTGTGCAGTGCGTTAACCAACATATTAGCTTACAGCAATTTTTAAAAAATTAAATTTATTTTTAAATTGTGTAACCTCTGAAAACTATAAAAAATTTAAATTCCAAAAATATCTAAAAATTCCCTTGCATTCAAAGATCAATAAGACAGAATGCATCTGCTCTTTTAATGAAGATGCCGAACTCAGACAATATCGATTCTTTGTCCCCAAACCCTGAATTATTCAGTGTAAGTCATCACTGTATGGTTATATACGGTATTTAAAATATAAAATTCTCAAAAGTTAACATTATCATTTTATGTTTAACAAGACAAGTTTGAAAAATCAACCTTATGGATTGTGTCAAATAGTCCTTTTATATTGAATTTCGCCACTTATTTCTTTATTTTCACTTTTCAGGCAGACTGAAATATTGAGGAAATAACCACGAATGGATAAGAGTTTTCTATTTCTACTTCAAGTAGCTTCAAAGTCAGAAATCTAGGAATGATAATTATCTGACATACCAAAAAAAAAAATACAGACAGGAAATAAAATTCGATTACAATACACCATTATTATTGATGTGTGTATATGATTAATGTTATTTACATCAAAATAAAAGAATGAAAAAGGGAATTTTTGAATAATATTATTTTGTCATAGCATTTCGAATGTTTTTCAATTGAATATCAAAACTAACAGAATATTAAAGAGAAGTAAAAGCTTAAATTACTTCTAAATATTTGCTTGTTGTACCTAAACTATGAAATCAATAAAATAATTTGAACGCCAAGTCTCGCTTAACTCTAAACCTTAAATTGCAATTTATTTTTTTGGTAAGAGATCTTCGAGTAATTGAATTACGATCTATTTCAAATAGGAGAATAGAAATATTTTAATAAACTATTTATTATTGGCATAGACACCCCGGAGGGCACTTCTAAAAGAGGGTGAAATGCTTCCGGTATAGTGTTTGGATCTCGCCACCCCGGAGGATATACAAATAGGTGGAAGTCTGACTCCTCTCATCGATGGCGGAACGTACTTCCTACGAGAAGGGTTGTACCATGGCCGATGATGGTCCTTGGAACTCAACCACAGTTCCCACTAGTATTGCTGTTGCGGCGGTCTGGTCATTTAGTTTTATGGTTTATCCGTGTGCCTTCGGGAGGATCAGAGAGTCAGTGGTATGACTTGTTATTGACATAGATGTATTATCGACGTATAAAATTAGGTTTCAATTTTTCGTGAACAGATATTTCATATGACAGTCTCGAAATGTATTGCCTCAGCATATGAGCGGAAAAAGAAAAAAAAAAGAATTCTCAAAATCATCCTTTGCATTTTTTCTTATATCTTTTCTTTTGAATATTTAAAATAAACTTTTATCGAGTGTGTCTGAGATTGGTATTTATTAACTTAAACAAATCTTTAATAATGCAATCGGCTCCTTTCTTTAGAAAGAACTGTCCGATGATAAGACAGGAGATTGAAGTTGCATGATGAACTAGTATTAAAAGGTAAGAATAAATTTACATAATAAAATAATTTATATTTCCTATTTGGAAACACGGCTTAACGAAAGACGTTTTATTATTGGCTGAAGATGTAATAAAAAAATATATCGATGATGAATACTTCCTTCTTAGTTTTAAAGAAACCTAAGCGATAATTTGTAGAGCATTAAAGAAATTCGATTTTTTCTAGTTTTCTAAATTCAAAATTGCAATTTTGTAGTAAAGGTATTTGTTCTTTATATTTCTGACAAACAATTTTGAAATAAATTCAGCATAAATAGAAAACATCCAAAGTGAAAATCTGGAAAGAGAATTAGGGTGTTAAATGGAATAAGAGAAAACTAGCATAATGCATAGGAATTTGTCGTTAATATTCCCATAAAATCCAAAATTATCTTCAAGGAAAAAAAATTAAGGGTATTCTGCAGGATAAGGAAAATAATATGCAGGGTTCAATAAGGAAAATAATACTTTCATAAAATGGGCTTTACGAAGACATTTAACAGAAAAAGTGATAAGCTAATAAGAAACCAAAATCAACAGTTTACGGAAATCGTCAATAAAAAATAGAAACAACAAAGCACACAATATTTTAAAGCAACAACTTGAAACATAGAGAAATTTTGTGACCACGTTCAAGGATCACGAATTCACATTCGACAGTTTAAGAACATATACGAGTAAATCACACAAATGATTGCATCAATAACATCTTTTAGCAGATTTGATTGACGCTATTTTGATATAAATGATAATATTTATTTATCGACAAAAATAACTGAAAATCCAACTACATGAACAGGATATCCAAGCTTGTAAGACATTTAATTTTGATAGAACGAGTGATCTTCAAAGGGGGGGGGGGGAGTTTTTTGCTACAAATATTATTTGCAGTTTTCTAAATTTTGCTGTAGCATTTAGATAATAATTTTAAAAAATTTTCGTTTGTTGAGTAATTGCATTAGAAAGACATCGATGATTGTTTAAAAAGAAAGTAAAATCAATAGTTTCAGCTCAGCACAATCGAAACATTTGACATTTCTCGTAAAATATTAGTCAAAGCAAAGGTATGGAAGTCCTTTTTTTCCCTGGATATCACCATTGTTTTTCTGACTGCCAGATGACAAATTGAAATATCTGAAAAAGTCGAGTCATAGTAAATGATAGCTACAAATAAAAAACTGCAAACAGAAAACTTTCGATTTCTCTATCTTTTTCAAGGCTTGATTTCTTAACAGAAACTCGTGCACCTACTTCAAGGCATCCTACATCAATTTGTTAATTTTGGTGAGAAATACCATCACATTTCACTGTTTTCTTTCAGGAGTTGATTAGTTTCAAAATAGGAAGGAGTTTAAATAAATTTAAGTACAAAATATGAATTCAAGAGGAATAATATTTCCTGGACTTCATTTTTAAAATAATATGGGTATTCAAAATTATATATATTATTTTTTTTTTACTTTTAATAAAAAGAGAAGAATTAAAATATTTCTTCTGTATAATTATTATCTATTTACTACTTTAAAATTTGTTTTAGACAAATTGAAATCATATAGTCTAGAAATTCTAGTAGAAAAGTCTAGAAATTTCTAGAGAATTGTATACAATTGTAAGCAAGTTCGACACTATATAAATAATTTGAAATTGAATTTGATAAATAGAAACGAGGAAATTAAATAGCAAAATTTCAAATAAGGTAAAATATCTGTTTTTGTTAATTGCGATTTTAATTCCTTACATGCATTAATATTTGAGAAGTTTACAAGCAATTTTATCAATTTTGAATTCTTCTTGAAAATTTGACGTAAAGTAATTGCTGCCTTGCATTATCAAAATCTACTCCGAGAATTAAAATCTTATCTACAAAAAAAGCTGTCGATAAAAAAAAATACATATTAGAAACTTTAAATGATAATTTTGAAAGTGAATGCAGGGAAACTATCGGCGGATTAAAGAGAAAATTAAATGTTTCTTATTAAAAGAAAATTAAATAAAATTCTTTTAAATTTTTATAGAATTCAAAGAATTAAATTAACAGTACTAACCAAAAAATACCATTCGTTCTTACAGGAAACAAATAAAAAAATTGTATCAGCAATGATAAAAAAAAAATTAATTAAAAAATCATTTCCAAGTATTAGATTTTTTCCTGAAAGCCCTCCAAGTAAAAAATTTCGGTTTTATACATCCTATTTCGAGACTAATTCTTCATACAAAAGGAAAATTTATCTCAATGAAAATTTGGACTTAGTAAGTATAAATATTTTTAAGCAGCTAATTATCTAGTATTAAATATCGAAGAATTCTTTATAAATATATTTCAATATTTCATAAATATGAAGGAATTTATATCTTTATCTAATTAATAAAAAGGACATTTAAGAATCAGTGTTCGAATTTTAATGATAAGCAGAAATTTTTTTCAATAGATGTTCAAGTAATCTAGTCTTATGTTAAAAGTTCAAAATGTTACTTTTGAGATAATTTTAATAGAATTAATGAATTTAATGAATTTTATTTATTTGTTTCTCAACTGCGACATTTTTTTGAAAATTTAAGAAAAAGAAGAAAATGGACTGCAAGGCAGTAAAAATAGAAGGAAATGATTACATAAAGGAATTAATTAATGAGTTTTATGCTAACATTTCACGTATTTTCGAACACATAAGGATGCAATAGATTTTTAATTTGCATAATGGCTTATTGATATGAATAATATATTTGATAACTAAACTAAGTAATACCTCAAAAATCAAAAATCACATAACAGTATTGATTAAATAACATCTTACATTTTGCTTTCATTTTTCTGATTTCAAAAGAATTATATCAATATAATTCAGTTGAAATTTATAAAGATATTTGTAAAAAATCCATTTTTGAAACTTTGTTTTCAACCAAACATAAAAGTTTTAATAAAGAAACAAGCTAAAGAAATAATAATCAAAAATTTTTGAACTTGATTGAAAAAAATTTAACCTTCAAACATTTTACTTATGGGCGCAGAAATAACGAAAAAAGAGTAAGCTTAAATTTTATATTCATATATTCTGAACGCTCCAATGCTAGAAAATGTCTTCCGACACACTAAGTGCAGAAAAAATATACGTGAAATATCCAGGCAAAAAATAACAAACTTTAAAATTACGCTGTCGAATAAGTTTAGTTTTACAAGCACGATAAGAATTTCCTACCACATTCCAGTCACATTCTATTAACTCAACCCTCCATTTCTAGCTCGAGTCAACTCCATTTCGTGAAGAAAAATAATTCAACCGTATTAAATAAACAATGACATCATTTTGTCAGCCATCTCATATAAATATTAACTGTAAATATGGTATAAGTCATCTTCGGTTTTGTATGAATGAAAAAGTTTTTGTACACGTGCCCGAAATACGCTTTCTCTCTCATTTTAAAAACGCTTTCAGACTCGTTTCTCTAAATCGTTAAGTATGACTTCATAAAAACTTATATTTTAAGCTTTTATCCGTAAGCACAGTAGCAATCAAAATTGTTTTTCAAAAATGCTTACATTTTTTTTATTTGACTTACCAATTATGCATTACATACATAACAGCCAAATTAACACTTATAAGGTTTATTCCGATACATAAAAGAAATTCTAAATTCTAACCGAAGGAATTTCAGCTTAAACTTTGAAAACATATTTCATACGTAAATATCATTAACTTAATGCAAAGGATATTTTTCAAAACAAACAAAAAACAATATTTTTTTTCTCTGAACACTTAATTTAATTAAATTAAGACAGTTTCATTTTCCGAAAAAAAGTAATTAAATCTAAGCTAGAAATGAATTATTAATGTGATTCGAATTAATATTTTAAATACACCATTAAAATAAGTGAAATGAAATTGGATTTTATGAAATGATAAGCGTTAAAAAAAATTTTAGTGGTAAAAAAACATGTGACACTGTCAATCATAATCGAAGTATGTCTAGGACAAAGTTAAGAATTAAACATGTTGCTTTCTTTTCTTTAAAACGTATGAATTGCATTTCAAAAACCTTACCCTTTTTAGCTTTTAACGACTGTAAACAGTATCATTTAAATCTCTAGAACAGAGAATTAAATAAAACACATTATAAAAAAGTAAAAAGAAAAATTGCAAATTTTCTTTCATACAAAAGGTACTTTAAGATACTCCGATTGCATACAAAGCACACTTGAAATTCCATCAAATTCACACGCATCCACTCGAAAAATAATTTATTTTCGAGCACAATTCTCGCTTTAAAATCCAAGTTTCGGCATTACTCGAAATTGTCTATTCCAATAAGCTTGAAGAAAGAACATTTGAGGAGTATGTTGAAAATATTTTCTTTCCTTATTTGATAATAAATATAAAACTACAAAGTTTATAAGAATTTAAAAAGAATTCATTCTTAAATGTTATTTTGAAACATTTCAAGTACGTATTTTTATATGAAACGGACTTTTTAAAAATCCTCATGGCACAAAATAGAGACACAAGTTCAGATTCATACAAAAGAGTATGAATCGGAGAATGATGTTTTAGAGATCAAATCGAATTGATTGAAATGAAACACTTTTATGACATCATTCAGCACGTTATGCATCCGAGTAAAAATAAACCTGAACTCTCTGTTGTATGAGATATTAAAACATCTGCACCTCAATCAAAATAGCCATGAAAGTCTTCATGAATCGTAATAAATAGCTCGTGAACACACTTCTTGTAAAAGAAATCGGATCCTTTTGAGTTTAAAAGGAAAGTTTAAAAGGAAAATTTCGCAATACTGGATAATTTGTTGCAAATGTTCTTGCAAAGTCTGGATAATCTGTTGCAAATGTTCTTGCACAAAGACAGATAAGGTAGTAAGCAAAATAAAAATCATTCTTTTAAATATTATATTCGATGCTACTTCATCAAATTTCAATCTTCTCCAACGCACTTAATAATCTTCATTGACCTTTTTCATTCAATTCATATTATTAGTTCACACTCTCCCTATATATATATTGTTCAAATTTTTAATCTATATTAATAAAAATGGAACTCGAAATGCGTTGCTAAGCGCAAAACTAGAGAACGGCTCGACCGATTCGGCTAATTTTTATTTTAATATTTTCGTTAAGACACGATGGTGGTTCTTATGGAGAGAAAAAATGGAAAAACTGCGAGGAAAATTGTTAAAACGACACTTTTCTTACTTTCCCGCCAAAAATCTTCATTCCCCTCACACCAACTGAGTTAGATAGCAGGAAGTAATAAATTATGATTTGTTTAGAAAGAAATGCGCGAAGTCAGTAGGTTTTTATTCATAGATAACGGGATGTTTAAAAAAGAAAGAAAATAGTTGCTTTTATTATTAGTCTGTGTGGATATTTAATCTATGCCTGCTCAAAATTAAATCTGGACAGGGAACAAAAAAATAACAAAACGAATAAAAGGTTTGCAAAAAGAAAAGTAGTTAAGAAAAAAAAGGGGAGAAAAAAAAGAAAAGAAAAGAAGGGTGTGTGTGTGTCACCATTATTTCCTCTGTGCGAGTCATTTTCCAAGCTGTTTTTAAACTTTCGCATCTCTTGAAAATCAATTGTGTCTTTATTTGTTTAGTGTGTTTGCATTTATGAAAATTTAAATCTCATTATTCTATAAAAACGTAGAATTTTAGACCTTTCCCTCCACCATTTAAGTAAAATATCAATTCCGGGACAATCATTGCACGGATAGAAACAGAAAGATGAGTAGTACAATGAGCAGAACATCTGAAGAAAATAATAGTATAAATGAATTATATAATTATCAAAATTTGTTTGGTTTAAAAATATTTTGGTGAAAAACCTGTTATGAGACACAGCTACATAAAATATTATATGAAAATTTTAGTGAACATTAATCCTGGCAAACCGATTGGTCGCCAAAGGCGGCTTTAATAAAATACTTTTATTCATCCACTCCAGTTCAAATACATTTTTTTAAACTGTTAGTGGATGATACATGATGTTAATACAGTTTTTTCAAATATTAATTTATTACTTAAATTTTATTAATTTTTAATATTTTAAATAAAGTTTTAGTAGTTTGTAATGCAAATTGAGATCAACGGGCAGTATCTCAATCGGTAAAATGCGAGGATTTCAATATTTTTCATGTGAAGATGAAGAATGAGAATTCAATTTTTGTGAAAAGCAATAAATTTTTGCTTTAAATATACATTTTATCCTAATTGTTTTCGAGAATGAGGTAGCAGTTGTTACTTAGTGGTTAGAATGATGAATTTTTCTCAAAAAATAAAATTGAGGAAATTTTAAGCTTTAGGTTCAATTCCAAATTCTCTCCATAAAACTTTTGTCACTAATTGTTTTCACTTCTCCAACCTAACCTTAAGATTGAGCTACATGTAAAGAAGGAATTTCGAAAAGGAGAATGGAAAATTTGTTTTCTATTTTGCCGTTCAATATTGTGATTCTGTCACATGGATATGCATATGCATATTTGTATGAATTGTAATTATTTAATAAAAAGTAATTAAAATAAAAAATTTCTTTGATGACCTAAGTAGGAATTGCCTGAAAGAATTTTTTTAAATATATTACTTGTTTTCTTCTAAATGAAGTATAGAGAAAGTATTGATTTCCCCTCGTTCGAAAACTTATATTTTTGGGTTTAAATCTATCTGTCTATCGACGACAAAGATCATTTCAAAGCGCTGTAAGATGAACTGAGGAAATCTGGTATATGGTCTTTACATAGAATTATTAGATTTCTGACAAATTCGTGCGAAATCTAGGGGAAGTCTGTCAGACTGGCTGTCTGAATATAAGTTAATACGATAACTACGAAATGAAGGCAGTTAATATAAAATTATTGAATAATGTTTGGTACACAGATTTAACATCTGCATTGTAGATACCTATCATATTTTGTGCCTAATTCAACAAAGGGTTGAAAGAATGTCGGTCTTCACTTTCAGAAGTATGTAAACACAACAACTTAAATATATAAAACTTGATGTGCAATTTATGACTACAGGAGCCATTTCATGTCATGTCATTTTGGTTTTAATCGGTTGGAAACCACGCGTCTAAAATTTCAATTCGACCTAGTGATAAATTCCAGGAAATAATCATCAAAAATTGCCAAGGATCATATGATAGATCTAATAAAATTGTTAAATTCACGACGAATATTAATATTTCGTAAACATTGTCCGCCAAAACACTTGTGGCCTTAATAAACCAACTAATATCCCTTGGACTGAAGTGCACTTTTGATCTAATGAATATGTTACACGGCTACAAATAATAGCGTCGTGAGTTCAAACCGTGATCTTCATCGCCACAATTGGAGAACCGTGACCTTGAATAAGCAACCTTCGTACTCAGCTTCGCACAGATGTCATGGTGCCATCTGCTCACAGCAAAAGTCGTCAGACACACTTGACGTAGCAACCAAACAAAAGTCGCCAAACTCACTTGACGCATCAACTCATATACACGCGTGCCAACTCACTCACACGCTCGCCATAACACTTGACTCTATAAAATTGTTCGTCTCTCCGCCAACTCACTGGCAGGGGAGTAATGTGGCGCTATCTTTATAAGCCAAATAACATCCCTTGGATTAAAGTGCAGATTTGATCTAAAAAATATCTTACATGGCTACAAACACTAGCATCGCGGGTTCATACCGTGACCTCCATCGTCACACCATCCAACCATTCGGGACCCCACCCAAAGTCAAAATTTCGGAAAGGGATATAAAACCTTTATTAGAGAGCATACGAGAGAGTTTTGGGAAGATCACTCACGCCTGTTTCAACTCAAATGAGCAACATTTAGTTGCATATTTACTTTTGGCTAGAGTATCTAAAAATAAAGATTTTATACTATATATTTAAATTCATGAATAGTTTATGAGCAACAACATTTGAAATATCATTTAAATATATAAAATAAATAATATAGCTCTTAATAAAGTGATTTAAAAGTTCTGCCGATTTTGAAAACATCCTGTGAAAATATGGAACTAAATATACAGAAAGCACTATATTTTAATAAAGTATGTATTCTCCACATGCATCTTGAGTTACGTATTTTAAAGTAAAAGACACACAGAAATACTAAATACTTTTCACATTAATTTCTGGAATTGGTTTATGACATTGTAAAAGACAAAATAAATCTTAAAGTTTAATTCATATAAAAATTTACCATTTATTTTTATATAACAATCGATTAACATACTGCTTTCGGTAAATATCTTAATGGAAACTCCTTTTATCTTTAGTCTGTATTAATAAAAGGAAAAATTAGAAATGACGAACCGTAAATTAAATCTGACTAAAACTACAAGTTCTACTTCAAGTTCATATATGCTTTGATTTTCTAAAAGATATCTTTTAGAATCTTAATAATGAACTATATTATAAATATGATATTCTTTAACAGAAAAAATTAAATGTTTTCTGTCATCATTTGAATCGTAATATCAAATAAGTTCTAATGACTTGTATTTTAGGAATGCCTCAAGATTTAAAAAAAAAATTGCTTGCATAACATTAAAATACCTCTATCAATATGCTCGCATTTTTTTTAAAATTTTACAAGGAGTTTTAGAAAAACTTTTCTTTTTGCTTTGTCGAAATATATCAGATGCATATATAATTTATATTTATCCATTGCTAAATACCAATTCAATTTTCTTTGGATTAACGAAGAAAAAGAAAATATAGTTTAGAATAAATACCCATAAAGAAAAAATATTTCAAATCGTATTTTTCCACATTTGTATTAAAGGTATCGTTAACTAAAGTGAGCGTGCTGCTTCAATGCAGTTGATGAAATTGCTAATCATCTTTAGTAAAATTAAAGGAAGAAAATCAATCACTCACAGCCTTAATTACTTTTTATGCCAATCTGTATATAAAAGGTGACCAACAATATTTTTTTAAACCTTCTAAATTCAAAATGGTATCTCGTATAGCCAGGAAAGTAACGTGTTTCTATAGCAAAATGATTAAGCTACGAATGATATATGTGAATTTATGATGCTAGACAATAATAAAACATGGGATAAAACTTCGTATAGTTATGAAAAAATTAGGAAGATATTGGTGATTAAAATTATGAAAAAGAGGTCGCTTAAAATTGAAAAACATATTTTCCAGTATTATCACAAAGTTTTTCCTAGTTAAGCAACGGCAAAACCAAATTTAAACAATTAAGAAAATAAACGAAAACAATAAGATTTAATAAATACGAAAAACGTACTCGAGATGGAGGATTACAGAAGAATGCATTTTTATAATTCATACTAACCCTTTTTTCTTCCACGGCGAGTTGATAATATTAATTGCAAATATCTCCGTCAATTTTACAAGTAACTCCGTGAAACTGTTTCCCTATTTTTATTATGGCATAGCGTACAGTTTTCAAATTGGACTCTTTTGCCAATTTTGAGTTGTTATTCTTTTTCCCCTTTGATGGTTTTTTTTTGTTGTTGTTGGAACTTTTTCATTTGACTGCTAGGAGCGCTGTAACCTGTTTCAAATATTTCTGTATTCAGTATATTCATTTGTTTATTTTTTAGCCTAATACTATTCCACATACCTTGAAAAATTCGAAGTAAATTAGCACACATGTTCCTTAGCAGATGTAAGGATTAAATGAGCTATAAAAGTTTTCTACGTCCTTCTAAAGGAAGTGCACTGGAATAAAAATTATTTAAATACCTTTTTTAAAAAAAACTGAATTTATAACGTCAAATTTATTACCATACAATGTTTCTTCGATTTGTAATCAATTTTTCAAAATTAATTTGTATCAATTTCAGTTTTAAGTCGAAATGTTACATTTATGTCACTGTTTTGACTTTTATATCTATTCCATGCACGTTTTTCCCAAAGTCAAAGTTACATGTTATTAGTTACATTTATTAGATTTCTGTTAACATTACCGCCACATTTGAGATTAAAATTATAGTTTATCCAAAATCTTAATTACTTTTGAGGGCTTAAAATTTCTTAAAAGACTGAATATAAAAAAAATTTGGCGTAAAAGTATGGGTGTTTTTCTTTTCTTACCTAAATAACAACAGATAACTTATTCGAAGCTACGGTATACGATATGAAAATAAAGGTCACGACCTTTTCACTTTGTCTCTGTTCAAATGATTATTCTTGGAGCATTTCGAGATGAATCGTGGTGACAGAAAACCTCTCGAAGTGAATTTAATTCTTACTTAGTTGGATATCTTAAACAGGAAATGCTGTTTGCATCAAACACAAAAACGAGCTCCTCAGAGGAGCAGAGGTTGTCATGCATTAGTCAATCCACTTCGATGCTTCTTTCTATTTTTACTTCTGATAAGTTTGGCAATACTTAACGCAGTGAAGGGAGCTCAGCAAAATGAAGCCTCCACAGCGAGCTTCTATTCTTATGACGGCGGATGGAGGCGATCCAAAGGCTCCAAAAACAGTGCGGATGTGTGATTTGTGTACTTCTAATATTAAGTAAAGGTCTTCGAAAAGAATGATTGAGAGGCAGTCTCCTTTTGTTTTCAACAGAGCATCGTCAATCAATCAGCTATGGGAAAAAATAAAATGGCCATAAATATCAGCCCAAGAGGGTATTTTTTCCCTACTCATTTGTCTGTGAAAAATCATTAAAAAGGAAACTCGTTTTCTTCACTAGAAACATTCCATTTAAATAGCCGCATTTAAGAAAATGCTTTTATGCAATAGCCTGGAATTTAAGATACATCTTTTTGTTTTCAAATTTATTTAATATATCATACGCGAGGAAATCCACCTTTTTCAGAACCTGTTTAATGAAAAATGCATTTTGTATTGCCTTGGTTTGGGGCAGATTTAAAATAGCTTTAATCGTTTTTGCTTCTTTGTTAATTCCAATTATTAGTTCACACTCTCCTAATATGTATTTATATATCTAGTTCAAATTTTCAATTATTAAAAAAATGCTTTTTATTCATCCACTCAAGTTCAAATATATTTCTTAAAACTTGTAGTGGATGACACTCGATGTTAATACAGTTTTTTTTTTCAAAATTAATTCATTAATTAAATTCAATTAACTTTTAGTACTTTAAATAGAATTTTAACAGTTTTCAATGAAAATTGAAATTGACAGGTGGTAGCTCAATCTGTAAAATGCAACGATTTCATTATTTTTCAGGTGAAGGTGAAGAATATGAATTCAGTTATTGCAAAAATCAATAATATTTTGATTATTTACATTAATTGTAATTACTCAATAAAAATTAATAAAATAAAATGTTTTTTTGTTGATATAAGTAGAAGTTCATTAAAGAATTTTTTTATATTACTTTTTTGTATTAAATTTGCACTTTAAGCGAATGAAAAAACATAGTTAAAACTAACAAGTTTCCTTGAACGGATTTCTATACTTCTTAAGTACCTATAAATTTTCAAATAAAGAAAAATTATTTACTATGCACTGACTTCGCCGCTTTCGAGCCTATTAAATTTATTCTGAGTCCTCCATCAAAACACCCGTAATGACATTTCAAATACTACTTTCCAAAAGTCATCAGTGAAATAGAAAGAAAAGAAAATCAATTGTATCCAACTTTAGATGTCATCCACTCTAAATAATTTCTAAATATATCATGAATCAACATTACATAGTAAAACTAACTTATATGTTGTACATGTTCTAAATTGTATAAAAAATTACGTATTGTAGGAAAGTTTTCATTCATGTGCAAAAAAATGAAGCGGATTTAGATCGGTCAGTCGATGACATTTAAATAAAATATAATGATATAACGATATAATATAAAATATAATGATATGATTATATGAAAATTAAATTAGACTTTCATGGTGATGTAATATCTGAAAGAAACTTTATCTATCAATCCATGCATTGCTATTTACTAACTAAGGAACACACAATATTGGAACACAGTACCATAAACACAAAGTTGAATAGCACAGCTACACTGGAAAATACCAATACTCAAAGAAAACCTTTCTAAATTCTCCAAAGCAAATAATGTGTAAAAAATTTTAATCACTAACTGCTCTTTTTTTTAAATTAAATTACTTTCTGAAAAATAAGGCTTCTACTCTACCCATACCTCCCAGCAAAAAATAAACGTAAAAGGCATTATTCTAATTTACTAAAACATGCAATCTCATAAATATGAGTTAGGAATTCGAAGAATAAAATACTCAATTTTATACAGATCGGAATGGGGATGTTCTCTGTTGCGTTTACACAAAAACTTACATTTTGAAAAAACAGTTTTTAAATTCAATATTTCCACAAAAAAATCCAATTTTAGCTGGTTTTCGAATTTTTGTTTAAAAAATATATAAAATTGCGGAAAATGTTTTACTTGATTTATATAAAATAAAAAAAAATTAATGTCAAAGTTGAAATATAAAAAAAATATTAAGGATGACATATTCCTATTATTTACTCAAAATAACGAAAACTCAAACAAAGATTTCAAATGCTTATATTATGATTACCAATTTTAATTTCTCCTAAGAAAACAGAATTTTAAAAAAAAATTAATATTCCCTGAACGATGGTTAAGTCTTGGTCTTGATTTGGACACAATATCACCTGAAATAGAAAATACTCGTTCACTAGCTTCTGATCTTGGTTTTATAGTTTTTCGTTCTTTATTCGTTGCCTCAAATAATGAACATTCAGCTTCCATTGTTTTTGGATTTGTAATTTTTGTTCAAATTTTTCATGAAACTTATGAATTGATTTTTTCATTTCTTCTTTCAAAAAAGCATTACTCTGATGAGCAATTTCTTCGATTTGCTCTTCATCAATATCGGTTTTCACGTAAGAATTTGCAATTATTCTAGACAATATCTTTCCAGGTAACTTAATAATTTCAGTTTTTCAAGTTAAAGAAAGTGCACTGGATTTCTTCGCTGAACCAGAAATGCCTTTTGGATTTTGCATGTACAGCAAAAGAATTGCTAATTTTACTTGTCTTCTTTCTTCAATTTGTTCTTTTAAAGCATATAATAATTAAAGAGGGATATTCAGGCTTTCAGGGAAACTGGTTTTCAAATGTAAAAAGTTTATTTTTAAAAATCAGGTCCGAAAAACCGTCAAATCCTAGTTCTCGGATTTTTTTCAAAAGAAAATGAAACAATTAACATTAACTTTTTAAAAACGAACTTTTATTAATAAATAAAAAAGTTTTTTCATTAATTTTTTTTTCAAATAATAAATATAATTTATTAATAAAAACAGTTTTAAATCAATAATTCAATATTATAAATATTATGATATCATTATTATAAATACAAATTTCAAAAAATTTATTCATATCCGGTGGGTTATTTTTAAAAAACCTCTGAAATAAAAGGAACAAAAATTCTGATTGAATGATGCTGTATTTTAAAGTGCACGAATACACCCAGACATCATAATGAGAATAAATTCGCGTGTTTTTAATTGAATTTTGATTTGATTTCCTTATAGTAACGTACAATAGGCAACTAAAATGTTCTTTCTCATAAAGTTGCGATTTTCTTAATCCTCCTAATAAGCAGATGTCAAAATAATCTCAGAAGAACATATCAAATGAAAATGAATATTACAAATCAATATTATATATTTAAGATGATAAATATATTTATTAAATAAATTACATTCACAGTTTCAAGTATGATATTCAATTTAAAATAATGTTCATAATACAGTTCACACTTTAAAGGACTTTCGGTTAGAAATGCCCTTTTGCCCCAATGAACTGAGGAAACAGGAGCAGGATGTAACAAATTTTAGAGGAATACCCATTTTACATGAATTTGAAACTCCGCGATTAGAATTGCATTTTTTGATAGTTTAACTGTGCATTCATAATACGCATCTAAAAATATTCAACAGTTACGTTGATTTTAACACCAGGAAAATTTTTCAAAATTGTCACACAATTGTCAATTGACTGTCACAACTTGCCCAGGAAAATACGGCAAATTGTAAAATAAAAATAAAAATATTTAAAAATACTATTCTTTTATAATTTTTTTATTTATATATAAGGAATTTGACAATAATTATCTCTATTTAAAGATTAATCAGTCAACATAAAAGTCAGTCTCCGTCAGAATTGCCGTTAACACAAGCAAATGATGGATTGCTTCCCATTGCGCAAATTTTGGAAACTAAACTATGAACCTATTCACCTTCATCAGAGTTACAGTTAGCACACGCAAATGATAGAGTGGTTCCTATTGCATACATTTTGAAAACTAAGCAATGAACATATTCACCTTCATCAGAGTTACAGTTAGCACACGCAAATGATAGAGTGGTTCCTATTGCACACATTTTGAAAACTAAGCAATGAACATATTCACCTTCAACAGAATTTACATTTAACACAAGGAAATTATATATTGCTTCCTATTGCCCACATTTTGCAAAACTAAGTAGTAAGTAGTGAGCTCATTCACTTTCATCCGAATTGTAGGCCACGTAGGTTTGTTAGTAATGCCATGGCTTAAATTGTCCCTAGTTCGAAACTCAGAAAACCGCTTTATAAGCAACTGTTATGTGCGTTATATGTGGAGACCATAAGCCTCCCTCCTGCCATGACGAAGAAGAGAGGGAGTACCAGTACAAGTGCTACCCTCATCATCTAATCATTTTTCAAAAATATGAGGATTGCTTCATAACAGGATGGTAATGCAACATACTATTATAATGACAGAGTTTACCGCAAGTTACTGACATAGTTGCTCCGTAAACTAAAGCAAAATCTGTATTTTTTTTAATTATTTTTTTCAGAATCTGTATGTAAGATTAAAAAAAAACTTTTTTTTTATTTTTTACTCCCATTTACTTTTTCTTTTAGACTTTGTCCTTAAATCTCCCCCCCCTCTCTCTTTTCCTTTCTTCATATTTTTATTTTTTATTAATTACACCATCTTATATCTTTTGTATTGCTTCTTAAACAAGTGGATGTTGGAAATGGACTTTTTAAATATGTGTGCCTCTTTTAAACTCTTCCTTCAATAGGGATTTGGAGGAGTTGGTGTGAATCCTTAGGGAGAGGCATGATCCTTGAAGGTGCACTTAATATTAAAAGCAGAAAGTCTAACGATGTGAATCAAACACAAATAGAGATAAATATCGCAAGCTCTAATATGTTATAACTTGTCCCTCTTAAGTTTCGAATATTTTTGTTGATTTATAAAAAAAATATCAGGATCAATAAACAAAATTAAAGCAGCATTTTAAAACTTAAGACACAAAGTAAATAAATAAAACATTTAAAAAAATCAATTTATTCACTTTATTCAAAATCTACAAATTGCTTTATTTCCATTTGCTAATTAAAATAGATCACGTATTCTCAATATCTCACAACTCGATTCGGTTGCACACTCGATTTGCTGACGTAAGAATCCTGTTTAGCGAAAATTCTGATTAAAATTTTTTTAAACCACTGCGTAACGTGTTTTTTGCAACCTGCTGATGTTAAATCTAGCTTCAGGCATTTTATGTTAAACTGGTGTTTTTTTTTTTTTTTTTGTGCTAACAATTCAAACTTAGCTGCTTTTAAAATGTTAGGTCATTTCTTATCCTAGCAGTGGTACACAAGGGAATTCAAATTCTTCTAAAATGATTTAAAAGAATGAGAAATAAAACAACGAAACTAGTTGATAGGTCAGGGATAATCTTAGAATTTTATAGCACAGGACTGTTATTCACCAGAGGTTTTTAAATTTTATTAGTCATTTTACGATAAATATCTAAATAATTGCCTTTACAGCTCAACAATTTCTGCGTTACCTTAGATTTTACGTTGCTCCCCTTTTATAATTTGATTTCGTTTGGTTATACATTGTTTCCTTGTGATTATTAAGCACAATAATTTCCCAAGAGTTAGTCGTCGGCAAAAGAGCATTGATAACCAATAGAATCTAAAGCAGCAGTAAAACAGATTCTTATGGAAACAAAAAATTTGGCAAAATGCATTGACTATGTACTTCTGCAACAGAAAACTTAAAAACCAATCCTTTACATATTGTTTCTAATCAAAAATTTGAGCTGCAAAAAAAAACTGAACGATTTATAAATGAAACTATTTATCAGGATTTCTGACGAAATACCGATTCGCTGTCCAGAGATTATCTTTTATAGCAATATTTATGCAGATTCTGTAATTTCTGGATTAATTATATAAAAGGAATTAATGATATCACTAGCAAAGGTTTTTGTTTTTTAAAGAATTTTCTTATTATAT
>JAOUZG010047196.1:2473409-2522377 GCA_026289955.1 Argiope argentata
GAGAGAGAGAGAGAGAGAGAGAGAGAGAGAGAGAGAGAGAAAGAGAGAGAGAGAGAGAGAGAGAGAGAGAAACCTTTATTTTTTGAAAACTCAAATATTACTATTGTCCATAACTACTCATGTCTTTCCTAAACCTTAAAAATATCTCCTTAGATACAAAATAAATGAATATATAGGAAGCATTTCGTTCGAACGAATGAATGATAAAAGAAGAGGGCATTCAAATAAAAGCTATTCATCACTAAGCACGATGTCAGAGCATAAGCATGAAAAAGATTTATCTCAACGTTACCCTTATATTTCTTACATGCGCCCCCTAATGTATTCGCACAGAAACGCTTACTTTTCGCAACTATTAATGAAATTCTTTGATTTTTTTCGTATGGTGAAGAAAATCTTTCAAAGACTGCTGTTGCAAAAAGAATTTTTGCGACCATAAATCGGTATGACAGCCCTTCTTATAATTCAATATCCCTTCCAGACTGAACTCCCGATTCTTGTTGCATTCCAAAAACGGCATGATAGATAACGGATATTACAACGGAAGAACTGCCGCAGCGAAGGAAATTACTCTTAAACGGAGAACTCGATTTCATATTTCCGCGCCTCTAACAGACTAAATGAGTCTCTGAAGAGACGCAGAACATTCCAAAAGGGAGGTTCTGTAATGAAGGAGATAATTACTCAAGGAATTTTCACAACATTCCAATCTCAAGTAAACTTTCTTTTCGGGTGGACTACACTTCATTACTTCACGGAATAGGAGGGAGGAGAAGATAAAAAAAGAAAAAAAGAAGGAGAAAAAAATGTCTTCGCAAGGAAATGTCTCTCCTTAATTCTCTGCAGTGGCAACTTGTAATTAAAAATGCTAACACGATGGACAATAAACAAACGAATGAGACCTCTCCATTTATCGTAAAAACTATCGTTTTAAATGACCATTCATTAAAAATGTTTAAAGTGGCCTATCGGGCTTTGCGGAAATTGTACACTCTAAACCGATGGGTTTAGCCCAAATGTTGAGCCAAATAGAGTAGCCTTCTATTTTCTATTCACAAGAATTCGGCTCATCGCGTGAAATCGATCTGAAAAGGAAGAATTATTCAGGAAATATGCATTCACTTATATATGGATAAAAAGATCTTGAGTCGATGAAAGAACTCCAGGAAAGATCATCTGAAAAGCTTGAAATGCCCATCAGACAGAATTGACGAATACTAATTCATCCCATAAAAGGACAAAAATCCAAAAATAATAGCGAAAAAGAAATGGAGGATAATCCGAAGTATTGCTTCTTCAATTTGGGATTTTTTTTCCTTATAAACTGACAAATAAACATCAAAACCTTGCTATTTTGGTATTCATAAAAGATTTTTTAATCAAAAATATTTTTCACACTATTTTCAAACTAAAATATAAATTTTTTCCTATATTTTAATCAATGATCTCATAACTGGGTGAAACGATCCGATTTCCGTTTAAAATTGACAATTAGGAGGAAATGCTTTTGCCTATACTGATGTGAGCTGGAAACAGAATGCCCACTGGTAAAAGTTATATACTAAAGCATTTCATGATTTCCAATTCTAAAATAAAATGTTTGCACATTTCACTAGAAATCATTATTTTGCTTTTAAATTACTCTATTTTGTTTAACAATAAAAATTAGATAACATTAGTAGAAAAATATGAAGAATATTTCGATCGACTTTTTATATTTTCAATTAATTTTTAAAAAAGCTTTTAACCACCAGCAGCTAAAGTAATTTTCTCTAACCCAATAAAGAATCAAAAACGGGCGGATGAAGGTTTATCATAATATTTCATTAATATTTCTGTAACAGATGAATGGAACGTGAAATTATTCCTCTTTGATTTATAATTATAGAATTTAATGATTTCTTCTTCTTCTATTAATCTAACATTTAATTAATATTATAATTACTAATCGTAAACGCAAAAAGATGTTGTCCTTAATAACTCTAAATTAAAGCACCAGAAAAGTAAAGACATATCAATGAAAGAATGAATGAGAAATAATAATTCTATTAGAGCAAAAATTCTCGAAGCAAACATTATTTTATTTATATTACGAGGTTATTAAGACTATCTATTATCCTTGCTTACATTACTGGCAATAAATTAACAACAATATTAAATAAAATAAATTTCAAATACTACTATCTTAAATAGGTTAAAAATAAAATCCCCATGTGATTAAATAATGAAGATAACAAATGAAAAGTTCTTGTACATGTGAATTAAATATGCATAAAAATTAAATAATTCTTATAAACTCATCTCTCCAGCTTCTGTTCCGAGGCCAGCATTTTTAATTGATTGCTGAATTTCCGAATTAATAATGTGGCAACATACAGTAATGCATGTTTGTAAACAACAAATGAGTTTGTGTTTGGTGGAAAAAAAAACAAATATATAACTCCATTTTTTGCTCCAAATTTTTAGCGTAATAACAAGAAAGGTAACATCACAAAAGAAGGGCATGTTTTAAGCAGCAGTTGGGGCGTTTAGCTACAAAAATGGCCAAAGCAAAAAATTCTTGATGGATTTTTTTAATGTCTAGCCAAAAAGAGATTTAAAAAACTTCATGGCATTTGAAACATCTGAGCAGTGATTTCGATTATGTAGTTTTTAATAAATTGGCATAATAAATAAGCAAGTGTTTTTTTTTTTTGAAGATGGCCAGTTTTACAGCTTTTCTTTTATATAATCAGTTTGGCAACTTTCTGAAAAATAAATAATTATACGAAACTAAATAAATAAGCCATAAATTTTTCACAAAATTTTATTTTAATAAGGAGGTACTTATTTTTACCAAACAATACATTTTTAAGTTAAAAAAATACTGAATTCGCCCGGCCACATCTGGCCATAAAAATTATTATATTCTTTTTTTCATTATATATATATATATATATATATATATATATATATATATATATATATTACTTTGCTGTATATTTATTTTATGCTTAAAAATATTTATTATATGTATTAATTTTATATTCGAAGACTTTTTTTGCATTTTGTTTTAACTTTTTACTTAAACTGCACAAAATCCTTCACAATTTTGAAAGCTATGCAATTTCATTTCCACTGTGAAAATTTAACCCGGAAATCATATCCAAATGCGCATGCGCGAGATACACCTTTTACACAACACAAATTTGAATTGATTTCTGTTAGAGACGAACTGCTGTTTTTGATACAGATGCGCAAAATACACTTCCATGCATCCTATCCATCTTTCCCGATTTAAACTGCCATTCGTGTTTCAAATTCAGCTTTATATTGCATATATTATGATTGGGATCTAACCGTTGATGTTTTGCCTCTGCATACTTTCTCCCGAATGGACTCCTTTTTTGTTTTTGAATTTGACGAGGAAGAATTTCTACTACATTTCCTCCATCATATTCAAAACTGCAGTAATTCTGAAAAACAAAGCTGGAATTCACCGCTGCATTCGCATTACCATCCGTCAGTCTGCGTTTTCACGCTACCTGATGGGTTTGGAAATGGCTAGTTTCAAATCCTCATCTTTTAGGGGAGACGGCCAGTTTTGAAACGCACTTCAATTTTCAGACCTGTTTTAAGATTAGATAGAGACAGTTTTTGAGCAACTGTGCCTCGCCAAATGACAGGTGCTAACAAATGGATGTAAGATCTTTTAAAAAATGCGTTTGAGAGGAAAAAATGAAAATGGCCACTTTTGTAACTACAAGAAGCAATTATCTAAATGAATTGAAATTATTTCTTTCAAATTCAATAAGTTTCGAAGGAATAAAACCGCAAGTAAAAATTGAAGAAAAACATTAAACAGTATTTTTTTTACTTGAAAAGGTTTTCTGGGTAATTACTTCAGATATCCAAACAGGAATGCAGAAAAAGGTTTGATTTTAATAAATTTACGACAAACTTAAAAACAAAACAAACTTTTTTCCCTGGTAAATATTTGAAATGGTCGATTTAAATTGCCTTTTTTTCTTTTTCAAAATGAAATGACATTTCTGATAGCAATAATCACTGATCAATTTAACGTTCAGATATCAAAAGTGAAAGAGTTAAATGCTCTATTTGCAGTTTTTCACATTTTACAGAAATAAAATGGGAAAATAAAGAAACTTCGTTTAAGAATTGTTCCTGAATATCCTTTAAGAGTGAGATATTGTATAAAAATTTAAAAATTCCTTATTTTACAATTTATTATTTAAAATAACACTTTTCTGTTAGTAACTTGTATGTTCTGCATCACTTTCAGGGGCGGCTTTCAGGTTCTGCATCACTTTCAGTGCAGCCTCGGCAAAATTGCAGCATCTGCAGTTGTTTCATATAGGTATAAACGCTTGTGATATCTATATGCAGATGATATCTAAATCCATCAACGCTGTAATAGTATTCTTTTTAGAACATTCACTATGCAAAGAAAGCGCAAGGGAAACCGGCAAGCTTCTCTTGAAGGAGAAAAAGCAATGTCTTAAAAGAGTTCTATGATTCCGAAAAGTATCGATTTCAATTGCTGCATGCGCCCTGAGCACATTTATTCCATTACAAAGTTTGTAAAGGAAAGAAGAAATAAAGCTCCCTCTTCTCCAACTAGCGAGGATGGAAGTGGGATTTTAAGTTTCTCCGCTGCTGCGATACTTCTCCTCTTTTGCATTTGCATGGATTTTGTTTTAAAAAAATGAAGGATTGTTATTGAAAAATCAAAAAATTGTGCAATAAATTTAAAATATATACATATGTTGTAATAATATTTCTTTTTTATAGTTATTTTAATTCTACAATATAATAATTCTTTATTGTATTTTCAGCCACTGTTTAGCAAATATTTATACAGTAGTAATGCCAGTAGCAAATATTTATACAAATGCCAGAAAAATAATCAAAAGCAGTTTTATCAATTGCAAATTATATTTAAAATTAATCAAAAATTAGTAATAGCAGTCACAGTTTCTTTGTTGAAACTTACCCACATGAAGTTAAAAATTTAATTATTATATTTATTTATTAATAATTAAATAAAATTAACCAAAAAGTGTATACTTTAATCTATGCTGTAAGGCATCACTGCGCCTTGTAGTATAAATTACAGTCCCCAACCCCCACTAAAGAAGGCATCAGCTACCATTACTGTTTTTAAAAACTCTTGCGCTGTCTTTGAAATAAGAAAATCCAGGGAGCATCACATTTTCTACAGATAAACGTAAAACTTTCCATAAGTTTTAATATTTTAGCAATATTATAATCATAAGCATTGAATTTATTTTTTGAGCAATAATGTAATATTTTCTTCACCTAATAATTAGAAAATTTTGAAAATTATTAACATTTTATTGGAATCAAAATAATTTAGGCACTACAAAAATAATTTTTTAAAGATTACTGCTCGTTTTTGCTAACATTTGCTAAACATATTTAAACTTATTCTACTGTCTTTGCTCTGATCCTGTAAAAACCCTTTGAATCCCATCAAGAATTGCTTAAAAAAATCTATTTTCCAATAATAAAACAGTTAATATTATATAATAATAATACAATATTTAAAATTTCTCATTTTAAATATAGCAATGATATACGAATTTGAAAAGTAAGATATGTATTTTTTTAAAAATATATTATTTGCAAGAAATAACTCTGAATGACTGCAAATGCAAATTCGATATCATTTCGACAACAATGCTTATTTTCGGATTTTCGGTAAATTTGTTTTATTTTTGGCAAATATATTCTACCTTTGAGGTTTCAACCATAATTTATTTTAGAAACACGCTGAAATAACCCTTACATGTGCTGATCACCTTTCCTGAAAGTAAAGAAGGAACACAAAGCGAGGAAACACTGACCGTATTCATCCCTGGTAGGCAATTGTCAAGTGTCAACGATGACATTCAGATAGTCTCCAAAGATAATTGTCTTTCTTTAACAACACTCTAGCAATTTTCTGAAAGCCTTACTGTAGACGACCCAAGAGAAAGAACTAAAATGAGACCGGTCACCGAGAACTATGAACTAAGAACTGAATTAACGTTAGTTTTAAACAATCATTTGAAATTTAGAAGATTAAATACAAGAATGAAACAAATACAAAGCTCTTTCTAGAATATATTAAATAGGCAAAGACACACGATAGCAATTACTATTTTTTTAAGCCTTCATCATAATTAAAATGCTTATATGTAAGAATTCATCATTGAGGAGAAATTTCGCAACCTACTTTCTTGAAAGGGTTTGGATTCTAGTTCACTTAATGGAACTGAACAGGTAATGCTTAATCGTAACTACACAGAATCGATTATGTCTTTTAAGTAGGAAAATATATAAGAAAATGAAGCGAAAAATAGTAACTACACAAAAAAATTAATAAAAATGATAGTACTAAACAGATTTTAACGAAACCACTTCATCTACACGTTTTCTTCTTCTTTTTTCAATATAAAAGAGAAGGAGGGAAAGGGGGATGCCAAATAAGCGTTGACAGGCCAGTATATTTCAATTCCTATTATTAGTTCACACTCTCCCTATATAAATATATATTTATATTCCAATTTTCAATCGTTAATAAAATAATTTTTAACCATCCACTAAAGTTCAAATACATTTTTTAAAAGTTGCGGTGGATGACCTTTGATGTTAATTCGGGTTTTTTTTCAAATATTAATTAATTTAAAAATTAATTAATTTTTAATACTTTAAATAGAGTTTTAGCAGTTTTTAATGAAAACTGAAATCAACAGCAGTGGCTCAATCGGCAAAATGCGAGGATTTCAGAATTTTTCGCGTTTAAGTGAAGAATGCGAGTTCATTTCTTGCGAAAATCAATAATTTTTTGATGAGTTATTTAAATTAATAGTAATTATTTAATAAAAAGTAACCAAAATAATATTTTTATTTTTATTTCTTAATAGGAATTGAGTTAATATTTTTATATTTCTATATAACTGGTAGTATATCTTCTGTACAACAACCTCAGCGGCGTGTAGGTAGAAGTAGAGAAAAGAAAGCATATGGTCAATCTTAGGAAGCAGGATGGGAACGAAATTTTGTCCTATTTATGTTTATATTTTAAAGCCAATTCTCATAAAGAAAAGAGAAAATAATATCATTTACAACATTAGACCGAGGAGCCATTTATACTTGCTAAATCGTTAATAATAGCTAAGAGCAAAAACTTGTACCATGCTCCAAGAGCCCCACATTGCAGCTACACCACTGAGAAGCCAAGGATTATGCGAAATGAACATTCATATTTTTTATATCGCTTTGCAGCGATTTTCATTTCAGCAAACCGTTTGGTCTATTAAAAAGATAGTAACTTTGAATCATTGCAATTTGAGGTACACTTATTATTGTTTGGTTGATCGTGCTACACGTTCAATTATTCCGTAATAAATACTATCACAAAAACAGGCTATCAATATTACTTAAACAAAACTAGCAATATATAACCTTGTGGAATAAAAAGTGGTAATAATAAACTAATATTTTTCATGAGCATATATATATATATATATATATATATATATGCTTTATTTAACACGAAAATAATTCAAAGCTATTTAAAAGATCATTTCATATCCTGCCTGACTGTAAAGATGGAAAGGAATTACAGCCCTTTATTCTTGGACTGCACTTCATCTTCTACGAGGGAAAGTTTTCCGGATTTGATCCTACATAATTTTTCAGGAGTAATAAACAGATTTTAAGGGCAATAACCAGTTAACTGCAAATATTAAGAAATGAGAATTTTCATTCATTCTAAATGGAAAACGAAATCAAATAGCTTCAATATGAATTTTCGATTGAAATCTATATTACATTTAGAATTAATCAATTCTCTGATAATATATTAAAGCATTTGTTTAAGTATTATACAACACCTTTCATTTCAACGTTTCTCTAATTCAAATTTTCATTAGTTATTAATGGAAAACTCAAGTAGATAGTCTCAAAATGAATTTTCGGTGGAAACTATACTACATCGAGAATTAATCAATTTTCTGATTATATACTAAAACATTTGTTCAAGTATTATACACATTTTATCTCAACGTTTCTCTATTTCAAATATTTATTTTTCAAATACTGAATGCGGTTTATTTACCCTCAAGCCTGTTACATATGAATAACATTTTTGCCTTCAATTACAAAAATATGCAAATGCGTTTCCTGTATAATAACAAATGCATCTATGCAAAGCTTTTTATACAAGGCAAAGTATAAAAATCCTTAATAAAATGCTCTAAAAAATTTTCTTCAGTTAAAAAAAAAACAGGAAAAGAGGCTTAAAAGCGAGGCAGTTTTCTTTCCTTTCTGTTTAAAAAAATCTGGAGAAATTATTAATTATGTATGGTAATCAGAATCTTTGCTTTAAACATCCAGAAAAGAAAACAAAAAAGACTTAAAAGTGCGTTGAGGTAAGGTATCAAGACAATGATATGATAATGTATTTTTCAAAAAAAAATCATAACGAGGAGTTAAAAAAATGTTTATTTTATCTGAAGAATAAATGTGTACTTAATAAATAATGCATTAGATAGTTAATAAATTCTCGAAAGTTTATAATGTTTTTGTATACGAGATAGTTAATAGATATTTAAGAGATTTTGAAACGCCTCGAAAAAAGATTATTTGAACTTTCTTTCTATATATACAGTCATACCTCCAGAAAAGTGATAATCGTAATAATTTTTTCGATCTTAATTTCCGAAACATTCATTAAAAAATTAACAAATTTAAATGATGCCAATAATCTAGATTGAATAAAAAATCTAGATAAAATAGAACAATTAGATAGAATAAAAAATGAGCAATAATTAAAAAATTATAGCTCTTGCAATTATTATTTATTACATCGAAATAATTATTTTATTTCTAATTCCTAAATTCAATTCCACATAAACGTGTAAATTTTTGAGTTTCCTACAGTATATCAGGTTAATTAGTAATAGAGGTTTAACGTTGGTGGGAAAACTATTTTAATGAATTTAAATTATCAATTACGCAACTCGAAAAGGCCTGTTTACAGCTAAATTGCAACAACAAATGGCGGACATTTTCAATTTGGTAAAATAAAACCACGGTTATAAGTTGTTTCTGAGAAAGTATCTCTTAATATTAACTAACTCGCTTATAACAGACAGGGTGGCCACTTTCGTAGAAAAAATAGTCCATACTGATACTGTTTCTGTCAAGATATTTTGTAAAATTTTTAACCGCATTCATGTAAAAAAAATGAGGAATCCAAGAACATTTTTATGTTAGGAATTAATGAGCAGATCTTAGTTGTTTTTCTAATCCCATCGTGTAAAATGTTAAATCACACGATACAAGAAACAGGCAGATTTTCAAATGAGGGATTGATTTTATTCCTCAGATCACCACTCTGATTCTAACTGCCAAAGGAGAGTTAGAATCAGAGTGGTAATCTGCAACTGACTTGAATCGTGTGCTTTCTCTGGATTTTCCGCATGAGGATGTGCGACTCTCAAAATTATTCATAGACATCAGGTCGAAATACATAATTTGCCGTTATTTCATTGTGAATTCAAAGGAAGACCATTAAATATTGTCTGTGATGACTTATGTCATCAATTTCCAGCAATATCAAATTTTTGTGAAATGACGAGAATATTACAAAATTCTTTGAAATAATGTAAGTAATCCATTGCAGGTAAGTTATAACGTTGAATCTTCAAGCACTGATTCATGCACTCGAGATTCCTATATTTTATAAGCTCAGACTACGTTAAATTACGATAAATTGAATAAAATGGCCTTCTTTTTACAATGCAATATTTTACAGGATGAATTTTAAAATACATTAAACGTACTTTGAAAACAAAAAAAAAATGTTTATGCATAGTCAAATTTTAGAATCAAATTCTCAAGCGTTGTCAAAAGGTAGGATTTTTAAATTCCGTATTTCATCAAGGTTGCAGTTCTTTTATAGACTTTCCTGTCAAGATGTCTCGGGCAAGTGAATTACCAATAGGAAATTATTTCTAATAGTGACATAATGTAGTTAATGAAACATGCATTTATTGGTAAGCATTTTATTTACTTTAACTTCTGGTTTAAATTTATTAAAAGCGAATTATTAGTTTCGTATCTAAATTTCAATGGCCTACAGAAAAGTATACACATACCATATATTCTTAATTTCATTTAAATTTATCAATAATACTGGGTGTTCAATAATTGAAACATGTTACCATATTTTAATGAGAAGTCAGTGAAGTATTTAATTAGGCATTAGATAGGTTAAAACATAAATTTATACTATAAGACAGTTGGTTTACCAGAATTATGAAAAGTTTGAATTTTTTCCTATTATGTTTATGCCTAAAATAAATCGTTTTATAAAAAAATAGTAAAAAAATTAGAATTAAAAATTAATTTTTTATTTCTGTAATTAATATTTTTATATTTCAACTTTAATGAATTTGTATTCCAGAGTTAGAACTTTTTCATCATTTAAAAAGAGAGCTTCAAATTCAACGAAAAAAAGACCGTATCGAATGTGATCCGAGATGTACCACATTTTTTTTAAAAAATGAAGAATATTAAGGTATTAAAAAAAAACGTGGCCTCTTTTTTTATTTCGTTTAAAATCATTATATTTTTTAAGCTAATGTATGAAGTAAGTTTTGCAGAGTAAATAGTTTATCTAAGAGATTCGTTATATGAAACGACTGCGTGAGAAAAAATAAAAAGATTTTGAACAAAACCTTGCTATATTTGCCAATTTCTTACAATATGCATTTCTTTTTTCCAACAGAGAGATGTCTTTTTTCTTTTATCCATATTCAACAAAGTTATCTGAATTTTTAGATATGAAAAAAAGGGAAATACAAATAAAGGGAACGGAACCAACCGCATTCCCCTCCCCCCTGCACTACTTAGAGAAACGGAAAACAGAAACCTGCGCCGTTTTGCTGGAAAGCTCTCCAAAACTACTTGCAGAATGGAAACTCCATGCCGATGCAAAAATATGTCGAAACAAGATTTAGGCTTTTCTTTTTGAAATGGAGGCAATTTAGAAAATTCGATTACGGTGAAAAAATACAGGCCAGTTTCCGGGCGCCAAGGAAAAGGATTCGAAGGTAACTCAGAAATAAAAAGAGAAAATCGACATGGTTGTATTTCTCTGCTGTATTCATACAAAATTGACTTTGCCCACATTATCTTAAAAGATTCCGTTTGAGAAATTGTACTTGTAGATGTGGTAATGATTATGGTGACATTCACACTATATTTTTGATTGCCCTATTTTTCATCAATTGAAAAAAATCATTAAACCTCAACTAAATATTTCCCAAATTCTAGAAAATAATAAGTTGAATTTAGAAGCTCAATATATCCTGAATTTCACAGATCAAAATGAAAACAGTATTTTCCTAATTGAATAATAATCTATCCTAGTTTGTTAAGTACTGCTAAAAATGGACAGTATACAATGAGTATAAGAAGAAGAAAAAGCAAGAAGAACTTTATCTAGAATTTTGTTCCTGGTCGTGGACTCTACCTCAGACTGACCCACTGTATATATTTATTTTTATGGTTTTTTAAAATTTATTTACCTTTTTTCTTTTGTTTATTTATAATTTTTCTCTTTGCTTATTTTTTTTCTAAATTTAAATTGCCTATCTCTGGTAAAAAAAAAGTTTTATTAACTATGCTTCAATAAAATTGTTGCTGTGGAATATTATGTAGGTTCTTCTGCTTGAGCAGTTTAGACCTTCTATACTTTTACTTTTTATGTCTGCTCCTTTTTTTTTCTTTGGCAGCTTTTAGCTTCTAGTATACAAGCATATAAAAGATTTTTTTGAATAGCTAATCCTTTGATAGGTATTTAAATTCTATTTTTTTTTTTCATTATGAACTTTTTATCGGCTTGACGCCACTTTTGGTACATACCTAATCATCATCAGAATACATCAAAATAAAAATATGACGATATAGTTTTTATTTATAAAAATTTTCTTTGCCGTTTCTTCTATCATAAAACACATTTAGTTTTAATGCGATTCCTGGAAAAATGAAGAACTTCGGGTAAACTGTGAGTGAATAAAATCAGTTTATTTACGATACAAATTATCCAAAGGAATCGTGAATCCTCATCGGTGAACAGTGAGTGTTAACTGATCACTGACTCTAAATAAAATCTAATGTTTTGAAA
Organism: Argiope argentata; assembly: GCA_026289955.1. Lineage (NCBI taxonomy): Eukaryota > Metazoa > Arthropoda > Arachnida > Araneae > Araneidae > Argiope > Argiope argentata. The sequence goes on from JAOUZG010047196.1 coordinate 2,485,612, forward strand.
ATAAAGCTGTTATAAATCGAGCAATAAATGTAAATGTCTCTTATTTCCTGATCCAATTTACTTTTATTAAATATTTCACTTTTATTTACTTTTATTTAAATATTGAAGTATTAAATAGTTATAGATTATTATTTTAAACAAATGATTACTTAATACAGAAAACCTATTTTTCTAGTCTTCATTACTAAATAAAACAATGTTTTTAGAGACATCACATTTTTTCACAATTAATAAATTTACTCTGTAAAAAGACACGTTTTCTGACTTCTTTTCTTTTTTGGTGGGCAAGAGAAACTTTTATTTAAATATTTGAACACGCGCTCTAGAAAACCAATGACTTCAGCATTTGCTCACATTCCGAGTGAAAGGATAAAAATACTAATGCTTAAAATATCCTTTTTAAGACATACAAGATACCCTTTGCTAAGTAAATACGTGTAATAAAATCTCTATCGATATCTCATAATGAAATAACTGAGAGGAACATTTTCTGTATTTATAGCTCTTGCATTGCAATCTGAAGTCAGTTAGCATCTCCTTTTTACTAAGCCTCCCGTAGTGAAGTATATCAAAATTAAAAATTTCTAAAGTTTGTTTTCGGCCATGCATCTGCCAAAATTATGTTTTACAGGTACACACACACACACACATGACGTAAGTACTTTTTATTCTATTTCCATGGTGATTCCAGATATTAATAAATATATCCTCAAACAATATGTTGGTTTAAGAATTTGAAAAATCAACGTAACAAATCTGTCTAAAAAACACACCATCTTGATGTTAATTCTTCAAATGAAGAATCCTCATAATTGTTGTTGTTTCTAATGGCATCTGCCATGAGTAAGCTTGTTGAGTCAGCGATTTTAAGCCGAGGGTGTGTCTCTTAAGTAGCGCCAACTGGAACCAAGAGAACGTCTTAGCTACTCCCGCATCACATTCTCTGGCACAGTCCCTTTTTACAGGGGAGCAAATTCACACACCTCACAGATAGAACAAATGAAGAACAACCATACTCAAACCGGGAGTCTTACCCAGGATGCCCAGATCACGGGAAAGATGCCATAACCCTTTGAAGGACGTCGGCAGAATCATTATTGATTGTATGAATTTTAATGATGTAACTTCTAACTCAAAGGAAAAAAGACAGTTCCAATATTAAAGTTGCCCGGGCTGAGTTCAGGAAATTTGCATATAAATAGAGGAAAAAGACATCTATATTAGACTTTTGTAAATAATATTTTTAGAGTGTCATATAAAATCGTCTTCTGATTTGATATTTTTCATAAGAAAAAGTATTGATAAAAAAGTAGTTAAACTGTAACTTTCAAGAAATGAAATACAGTACTCAATTAAGTAGAGAAAATTTTAATGAAATGTAGCAATCTCTAGGAGGAATATTTTAACACCAAATGGATTTCCAGTCTTAGATACCCGGACTTAACACACAGTTCCCTCTCACTTTCTTTTAAGTACTACGTTAATTGATTTGACTTTAAAATGATGTAACTCTATTGAATTATCCTATATAAGTGAGAATAAAATAATAAAATAAAAATAAAATAATTACAGAAAGCAAAAAAGGACATTATTTGTAAATTACAATATCTTAATATCTAAATTACCTAAAATAAATGTATCAGTGTTTTATTTGATATCACGAATAATAGATTTTATTCATATACCTACGCTTTCTCCACTTTAAGAATCTGCTACAAAATCATGAACTTCTCAGCACGTAATCTTTGAAAGTGGATCGTAATGCATTGAATCTGATTTACCTTAATTATCCACTGCGAAAGAGAATTTACTAAGCACTAAACAATTTCCTAAATTTTCTGTTTGAAGTAATTAAGTTTACTCAAAAAAAGAAAGCCATTCAACTCACTCAGTAGGGGATAAAAGGAGTAATCAAATTATCTCGTTTGCGTTGAGAGCAATTTCAAAGAGCAACTTGTGCTTCCAAAAATTAACTTTTCTTTGTTTTAAAACAACTGATGAACAGTGTGATTCGGAAGTTAAAATATTAAGAAAAGTTCATGAATTGAATAAGTAGAAAGATGAATAGTCAAGCAGAAAGGAATTAAAGTAATTAGAAAATGATGACAAAAAATATTTTAGCAAGCTTCATATTTAATTTATATTCAAAATCTAGTAAAAAAATAAAAGTAATATAAATATTTTTAAAGAAATGTAATTTATGAAAAATTAATTAATTGTTCACATGAATATTCATATAATAATGAATGACATGATCATAAAACATCACAAAAAATAAAGAATTTTATATTTAATAAAATCTTTTATTTGTTCACACCAGTGAAAAATCGTGAAAGAATTAAAGAAAGCACAAATAAATTCCATTCAACCAGACCATCCTTTTTCTTTCTACGCACAGAATTCCGTTGCGTATATTTTAAAAACGACATTCTCCTAGAAAGAAGAACGAGAAAATTCCGAAGCCTACATAAACTAAATTTCTTCTGGAATAATACCACAAATAAGAATGATTTATAAAACAAGATTCACATTATTGTAGTCTTTTGGCACTTGTAATCTTTTCGAAAAAGAAAATGCTCACATTTCAAGTATGCGAAAAAGAAAATGCTCATATTTCAGAGCATTGACAGCTACATTATTATTTGGAAAAATAATAAGGGATCGCTGTATTTTACCTATTCTTTGTATTTCAATGTCCATGATTCCAACGATACAATGCAAACAGATTGTTGTAGATTTTTATTTCAGTTCAAATGAGTTTAAATGCAGTATACAAAATAAATGCTCATTTTAAGCATCGTTTTTGAACTTTACTTTTTCACATATTTTTCATAAATAACAGCTATATAATGTTAGCCTGGCATTGTTAGGTTAAAATACAAATCAGATTAATTTTAAGCAAGATTCAGCGTCGAAAACTGAACCAAAAATTCGGCGTTTAAATTCCTTATTAAAATATCAAAACATATCAATGGCGATATAACGTTTTTTTAACCTCCTTAATACATTTACTGATTACATGGAATTGCACGCGCACGCACTCAAAGAGTTTGTGTGTACCTAAATATGAATATATAAATATTCTGTTACTTTTCTTTACCAAATCATTTCAAGCAAAACATAATTAGGAATTTTTTTAAAAAAACTCACGGTCGTTTCGCTTGACAATTGAAGTCGGAAATTCGTATTAAAAGAAAAAATTACAGAAAGTTAAATAAAATTTCTCATTTGATAAGATAAATTCGGTATAAATTTTACACATAAATCAGATTAAATTAATAAATTGTAGTAAATAAGCCTTTATTTTTTCTTAGATTACTATATCAGAAAATATGTTATAATTATTTTTTATCTACAGTAAGAACAATTCTTTTCCTACAGAAAAGAGTTTTCTTGTCATTTTAAGAAAATTTCATCGAAAGTGTTCCACATAAGCGAATTTTGAAGATGTGGCATTTTACCATACACAATTGTTCATATGAGCATTGCTTGAATCAGTAATTAAATTGATGCATCAATTTTAATTTACACTGCCGGTCCATTGATTGATTTACTCAATCCAACACAGGGATTTTATATATTTCTTATAAAGACAGTCAATAGTTTATGATGTAAAATCTTTAAATATTATAATACAGGTATAAATTTTCACTAGAAGTTAATTAGTCTGAAGAATCAATGGAGTTATTTTTTTCCAACGGATTCTAAAACACTCCGAGCGTATGCGTTATTTTTATTTGTCAAAATAGGGGTGAGAAGGCAGATGAAAGGAGGATCTGCTTATATTTAACAATAAACTCGGATTAGTCGCAGCTAAATTAAAATAAAATAATAAGGCCAGAAACGATATGATACTCATACGGACGTGAAAAATAATTGAACGAAAAAGGGTCTAATGGGGTGGGAATGAAGGCCAAAGAAGGACGAAAAATTCCAGAAATGCGCTCATCCGTCCGCATCTCACCCCTTATTGAGATAGAATCGTCGAAAAGCCGTAGTCTTAGGATACTGAAATGGGCAGTAAGAGCTTCTTAATCAAAATATACACTGCTCAAAACAATTAAGGGAGCAAGCAAACAAATCAAGAAAACCATGCGAGACAGCCACGTACAGGCATACAATGGGTAGTACACGCGTATCCATGCGCAATACAGAGAAAAAAATAAAACAACGTGGAATTAAGCTTTAATTCTTTGAAAATATGGAAAAAACATGAAAAGATGATTTAGGGCAACAATTTGGTTACATGTAAACGATAAAAAAAGGCTCTGAATAGACATGATGCATGAGTTTTAATAGGGCGTGTGGTCTCCTCGAACAGCTAAGACTGCTGCACACCTGTTTGCCATGGATGCGATGAGGTTATCGATCAGACTTTGGGGAATACTCTTCCATTCCTCAAGAAGTGCAATCTCCAAGTCTGGAACAGTCACAGGTGGCCTTGGCCGCATAGCAATGCGTCGTCCGAGCATGTCCCAAACATGCTCGATTGGATTCAGGTCAGGAGAGCACGCTGGCCATTTCATACGCTGTATTGTTTCAGCTTCAAGCATTCTCCACTAGACGAGCTCTATGCGGTCGGGCATTATCATCCTGGAAAATAAAGGAATCGCAAATGGTTCCAGCGTAAGGGATGACATGAGATCGCAGTATCTCGTCTGCATACCTGCGGCCCGTCAAAGTGCCATTCCGAATGATATGCAGATCCGTACAAACCGCCTATGCTGATTCCACCCCATACCATCCAACCACCTTTCACGAACAAATGCGGGGTTATTTCGAGTACCTCTCTCCCGCCACACCAGAACACGTCGAGTGTCACACTCCAGACTGAATCGGGACTCGTCACTAAACAGCACTTGGCTCCAATTAAGTTGCTGCCAATCTCGATGTTCAGCAGCCCATCTTCTACGGGCCGCACGGTGGCGTGGGATCAATGGAATGCAGACCATTAGCCTACGTGCATAGAGCCCTCCCCCATGAAGCCTATTACGTACTGTTTGGCTGGACACCCTTAGTCCGGTTGCCAAGAACAACTGTCTTTCCAGCTGAGTAGCATTCTCTGTTCTGTTTCGACGAGCTGTTAACCGTATATACTGGTCATCAGTTGTTGTAGTGGCGCGTGGCCGACCTTGCCCTGGTCGACGTCTAACATTTTTTGAAATCTCTCGATTCCACAGCCTTGCAACAACACTTCTGGCGACTCCAACAGCGTCCGCGACACTCCGTTGTGTTTGGCCTGATTCCAGTCGGCCTATGACTCGCCATGCCATGGATTCCGGTAAATCACGTTGTTCAAACATTCTCATAAGCTTGTCTCAAAAACAGAAAGACTGCGCAATCAAATTTCACAGTTACGGCAATAAAACAGACGTTTCTGCAACATCCCGATTTCTGGCCTTATCTCCTTTTTCTAGTTTTTGACGTCTTGAACTTTGATTTGCATATAAAGATTTCTTTTTCCGTTTCCTGGCAGGCTGTAATTTATGGATGATTCATTTTATGTTACTTATTGGTAGACATCTTTGCGTAATTCTGTTAAAACCATGTGCTCCCCAAATTGTTTTGAGCAGTGTATATCCAGAATTACATTCAGACAAACATATAAAATTCTGATGTAACAGCTGGAATCAATAATGACTTATAGATTTTGTTACGACTTACAACAATGTTATATATATTAGCAATAGACCACTTTCAAAATTCTATAAATTTGATGTGAGGCATTTTAAAATATTAGTGACTGTACTATTTAAAAACAATCAATGTTTTTGAATAATTTCTCCCTCTGTATTCTACAGAAAAGAAAGATGTACAAAAACATGTGAGCGATTGATACGGTTTGAGAAAGCAATTAACTAGGAAATTGTCATTTATAAATAACAAATCACTGATTGAAAAGTGTGCAAAGAAAATAAATAATTTGAAATAAAATTTAGAGGCAGAATGCATTGAATTCAGTTATTATGATGATGCACAATAATGAGTTGGGTGTCAAATTACTGAATTCCCAAGGAATAATAATGAATAATAAGTTTATGATTAATTATAAACGAACTTTCTTTTAAACGCACAGCAGTTTCTTCTCTTTTTTGACAAGCTCATTTTCCTCTCCTAGCCATAAGTTATAAAAAAACTACATTCACATCCAAACGTCATTGATGAAAGATAAATCTTTACTGTATAAACTTAGAGCAAAAAAACATTGATCAATATTCGCAATATTGTAGAATATTGTTTCATATCAAGCAATATTGTAGAATATTGTTTCATATCAAGCAATATTGTGGGATATTTTTTCATATCATGCAATATTGTGGAATATTGTTTAATATCATATAATATCACGCAATATCGTGAAATACTGTTTAGTATCGTATAATATCGCTCAATATTGTACAATATTATGTAAGAGACAGTGCTAACTGGGAAAGGAGAATAACGAGCCATGAACTCCAAAGTGAATAAGGAGAGGCTGACCATGAATTCACAAAATAAAAAACAGATTTTGAAACTCAATAAAATTTACACTCCATGGCTTAAGTTCTTAGAAAGGTAAAAAACTTCAAAATACTAAAAGTTGAATGAATATTCTTCTTGGATAAACAAATTCATCGAAAATTATCTTACGCATTTATAATACAAACCAATTAATCATACACAATGTAAAACTGAAAGCGTCAATGATTCTGTTTTTCCCCATAAAAGCAGATACTTTAAAACTTGAACAGCAAAAATACCAGAAATTTAAAAAAAATGTCACATTAAAAAATATCTATATGATCTTCAAGACGAATTAATGGAAATGCCATTATATAAAAGTAATAATATATTATTCATGCAAAATAAAGGTCTAAGTACGGTGGCGAAAGTTAAACACTATTTTTTCTTTTCAGAAAGAAAATGAATTCTAAATAGCGATGAAACGCATCACGTGAAAATATGGGGGGAGGGGGGGAAGTAATAAAGTATGAACTCGAATTTATGAGACAATTTTAATTTAGCAAGAAAGTTTGTGACGAAATTTTTGTAAATCTTTTTCATACAACGTTCAAAGTATTTTTCAAGTTACAGATGTAAAGTTATGCACTTAATAAAACTTACTAAAATCAATGTTTGCTTGTTTTTTGGTTTTTTTGATACTTGGAGTGATAGTGGAAAATGTTATCAAGGAGCTGCTTTAATGAATGGCTCGCGCTGCATTTTAATGAACTTCACTTTTTCCTCAAACAAACGTAATGTTAATCTTTCAAATAAAAATTTAACGAGCGGTGCTTTAGCAGTTAACGTGTGGTCATGATCAAAACAACGTTTACTCAGAATGCAAGATGGAGTTGTTTTGGATCACGGCCAACGGAAGAAGCAGGGGGAGGGGACACTCGAGAACAGCTTTTTCGTGTTAACAACTTATTTTTGACAAAATCACTTTGCTGACAAAAATCATTTGCGCTCGCTATTATTCTAGTATTCGGAGTGACTAAGGTTACTTGCCCCATTATTTTGCATCGTATTTCATGGTCATTTTGACTTACATCGAGCGGTTTTTTTCATAGCGTGCAGCTGATCCGAGGCTTCCATTCCGGTGAATGCTCAGGCTTCAAGAATCCGAAAGAACACAAAAATATATCTATCAAATAACGAAGAATTAGGATAAAAATATTTAGTTAGTCATTTAGTTTAAGTAAAAACTGGTGCAAGTGTTTATGCTTCTGAGAGAAAGATAAAAATAAATACGTATTTTGTTTGAGTTAAAACCTATTACTCCCATATTATTAATTATGGAATATATTAAGCTTTTTATTTCATTCTGATGTAGTGAAAATCTCTAGTCTTAAAAAGAAAACGAGAAAAATTGTGGAAATAATAATCTATTCATTATATTTAATTAATATGTTTATTTCTAATATTTAATGATGCAAATACGACACCAGGATTATTGCAATTTACTAAAGTGGAAAAAATCAATCTCCTAGACAAATGCTTATTCAGATGAAACCAAAATGCGGTCTCAGATAAATTCTAGTCTGAAGCTTTATAAGTTCCTGAATGCTTTTTCATTGTTCTCTTTTCCTGCTTTCTGCCTTTTTATTAGAACTGATTCGCTGCTTGAGAACGAAACTGTGATGATGATTAAAAAAAAAATCTGACTTTTTCCATCATTATGTAAAAAAGTATCATTTAGTGATGTAATGAAAGTATAAAATTTAATTAACTCTCCGCGCATGCTTTTCTCCCCAAGAAATGATATCTATAAAGGCACCTTTGGCGACCAGTCCTCTAGCCAGGGTTTATGGCGCTAAAAATTTCAATTAAATATTTAATTTAAATATTTCTTAATGGTTTCCTCGGATAACCATATTTAAACTTTAAATTTTGATAGACGTACAATCCATATTATTTCATAAGACTCACACCATTTTCTTCATTATGCTAAACAATTTCCTAATTTTCTGTATATGTTTTTATACACCCCTTTGACCCACAGGGAAAGGGCACCTCGGAATTGAGGATGAGAAGCTTCCGGCATGGTGATTGGTTCTCTCCACCCTTGTGAGTATACAAAAACTTGGGGGTTGGCTACTTCCCATCGATGAGGGACGTACTTCCTTAGGGAAGGGCTGTACCGTGGCCGGCAATGGCTCTTAGTTCTCAACCATAGTTCCCATTAGTGTTGCTGAGTGGCGGGCCGGTCATTCAAGTGATACCGTGTGCCTTCGGGTGGGTCGGAGCTGCCAGTCTATGATTATACATCCTATTATACCACAGGAAAGAGCAGCAGTATTCAGAAATAGGCCCACTTAAAAAAAATTTCAGCACTGCTGGATTCTGAAGTTAAAATTTTAATTTAAGTATAACTAAGTTTCAAAAAATTAGCTCAAAGCATACCTGATTCTGATAATCAAATTGGTAAAATAAACCGTGCCTTCACATTTTGATCATCGATAATGCAATAAAAGCCAGGATGAAATACTGGTAGCAACGATGAAAACGATTTGATTTTCACTTTAACAATGAAATCTATCGCTTTAAAATATGATTAAAATATTTTTAAATAACTGATTAACAATAGAAAATATTATACTGGCAAAAAAATTATTAAATTGGCAGAGATATTTGCTATTAAAATAATGAACTAAAATTTTTGAAAAAGACTTGATATTAAATTGAAAATATATATATGCAGGTATTATCATACAGTTTTTCTGAGTTAAGCAAGACGAAATAAGATTTAAGCAACGAAGAAAATAAACAAAAAATAATTTAAAAAAATCATCTGAAAATGCACTCGGGATGAAGGAATAACAGAAAATGCATTTTTCTATTTTAAATGGGACCTTTTTCAAGACACAGAGAGCGCAAGATTTTAATCATAAAACCTCCGCCAATTTTGCAAATAACTCCATGAAACTTTTTTCAGTGTTTTTATTACGGTTTTGCATATAAATTTCTAACTGGACTTTTTGGTCAATCTCTTTTATTTATTTATTTATTTGTAATTTCTTTGTTTCACTACTAGGCTTGCTATAATCTCAAGAGCATAGTTAGTTCCAGAGCATAGTCAAGAGCAAGCCATGTTTCAAAAGCATAGTCAGCATATGTAAAATACTCTACTGTAGGTACATGTTACTTCCTCTACTATAAGAGACGTTGTTGTGAACTTAGAGTGTACAAGACCTTTAACCCTCGCCCCATTAATACATAAATACTAATGCCGACTATGAGCTCCCTAAATGGAAGCCTTATTTTAAAGTTCAATCTTCAGCTGGGGATTTCTTTTTTATTCTTGACCAATTAGAAATAAACATTTTCCAAGAGTTAAGAAAAGGGAGAAATGAGTGTAATTTAGAGCTTATATAGCTTCAAAGCGGATTTTTCCTGAATTTTGAGGTATCAAAAATGTATCAATATCAAAACAATGCTTCAACAATTCCTCAATGAAATCAAATTCATATACTTCGAATGTTAAACGTATGATTATAAGCTATACAATTGGGATTAGAGGGACTAGTTGCAACAAGTGTAAATTGTAAAACACACTATATACAGTGGTTTTAAAAATCTTTAATCAGAAATTTTGCTAAATTTGATTCTTTTGACGGGCTCTATTACGTCAGTACAGTCAGTGGCGTATCGAAATGGAAAGTGACTTCTGAATGCGTGTTCTGTTACCGCTATTAAAGGATGAAAAAAAAATGTTTCGGAAATTTTGATTTACGATTTGACTGATCTTTTCAAAAATGTTGTTACTTATTTACTTTCTCTCTATATTAAATTTTTAAAAATGGTTTTAATTTTATTTTTACTAATTACAATATATTTTTAAAAATCAACAAAAGTGTCCAGAAATATGCAATGGGGGCAAGCTGTGACAAAATCTCGGGACAAATTATAATGTATTACGACTTCAAAGGTTTATCTGATAGATTCACGCATTTCATTTTTCTGCTTCAAATACTAACCAACACCGGTAAGTGACAGCAAAGGTTCACTTAATTTAAAAACTAATTAAAATTAATTGCTTGTTTACCCACCTTATAAAGAATCAATGGAAAAAAATATGAAGACATAATTGCTAAGGAATGAAAACAAGAAGAAAAAATTTAGGATAGAAGACTTAAGGGTAAAAAATTTAAAAGAAAATATAACCAAAAAGGGTTAAGGAGATGATTTATAACTAACATTCAAATTCCGAAAAGAATCGCTTTATTATAGACTGCGGGAATATCTGTCGCCATTCTGAGACTATATTATGTTACAGCATTAAATGAATATCCCGTTATGAGGCAATGCTAAGATTATTTTGGGATAGGCCACGTAAGTTTGAGCAGCGATCAGATGAAGGAAACTATACCTGGGTAGACGCCCAGAAGAAGGGGGGAGCTCAGCCCCGAAATATCTAACACAAGTAAAGACCCGTTAGCATGGAGGTGTTTCGCCGAAATCGGGGTTCTAGCTGGTAAATTCTAACTTCAAAGCTAAGGCATTACAAACAAATCATCTCGATCCACAAATCTAACGAAGGAAAATGGGTACAAATCTTAATTTGCTAAATCAATTTCTTGGATCAGCTTCAATTCTTAAGCAGATAGATTTTTAAGTTGATTGGTTAAAAAATTTGATCTTTATTTCACTCTAAACCCTTAGATATCAATTATAACCACGATGTCAAGTGATAATAATTGCCAAAGTTATCACAATTACCAACTCAGTACAAGAATGGTAACAGAAGATAACTTTAAATATTGTTATAACAGCCGACAAGTTTTGAAAAAGTATTTCTGGTAGTAAAATCAATGAAATTGTTGAATTTTTTTATGCATATTATGAATGAATATTTAAGCTATAGAAATAAAAGGTTATTATCAAGGAATCGTAAATGCATTTAAAAATGTAAGCATTTTTCCAAAAATTGCTACAACTAGTCATGGTCTTCCTTATAAAACATTGCTATTCAATAATTATGTTTAAACTAATTAATAACTATAAAGCCTTGAATTTAATTATGAGCATTAATATATTAGAAATTTTAAAAATATTCACAGAAAAAAATTGTAGCGTAAAATTTTCCGATGAAAAGCCCCATTATTTTACTAAAATTAATCACAAATTGTCAATCCAAGACAAATTTAAAAAAATATTTTTTTATGTATTAGCAGGACATTTACACCTTTAAAAACATATAGTTTCTTCCTTTGAAAGATGTAGATGATATAATTTTACTGGTAACTCTTCATCGCGATCAATCATTTTATCGCTTCTCATTCGGATAATATAGCATAGCATTTTGAGCAATACTTCATCCTTCACACAACATTTTCCCTAAACAAGTTTATAAATTGACACAGATCTTTAACTTGAGGGAGTTTTGTAATAACTTTGGCTAAACAAATTTCAGTTTGCTCCCAGGACCCAGCTTCCTTCGTTAATGAAACCTAGAGGGTGTTTCATAAAATTTCCGTAATTAAGTACGCGTTTATCGCTCCGAAACTAAATTAAGTTCGTCGTTTAGAGTTTACGTTGCCATACTTGAATATTTGATAAGAAAAAGAAAGAAAAATTCCTGTACGGAAGAAAATTATCACAGCACTAAAATTAGCATTGTGTAGCAGCTCCATTCCTCAGGCAGCATAGGTTGTTTCCCGATATAGCTCAATATTGTACGATATTATATGATATTAATCAATATTTCATAATATTATACATAATTGAGAATGCTCATCAATAATGTATGGTATTGTACAGTGTCTGTGCATTACGTGGAACACTCAAAGTTTTTTTTCTTTCTCCTATGATGATCTATTGAGTAAAATATAAAGTAGACCAAAACAATTTATGCCAAAAAAAAAAGACTAGCCAAATTATGTATAGTATTGGATTATGTAGTTAATTTTCTAATCAATAAGGAATTTTAAAAGCTTATACACATTTGATTAAAGATATAAAACAAAACTAGCAAAAATGGACAATTTCTATTTTACAGAAAACCATACTGTGTGACGGAAAGTTCCCTCTGTTTTCAACCCAAGTAGAGAAATTCGCTACTTTGTACAAACGGAGGAAGGGGAAAGAGCCTCTGTCTTCACTCTCGTCAAGATTCGAAATTGTAATGTATCGAGCACAGTGATGAAGAATCCTTCTGACAGATGAGAAAGAATAAACATTCTCGCACATCCACAACATATTTTCCTGATACTTAAAATTTGTAGAGGGTAGAGGGAAATTAGGAGGAGCACAATGTCTAAGAATCAAATAATATACTTGGTATCTGATCTGATTATCTTGGGTATATTATCCGAGACCAATCGATGTCTCTTTTTTTTTTCGATGTTTTATGAAAATATAAGGATATTGAAATATGATAAGAAAAGTCATCATTAATTGTGTTAAAATTTCATATAGCTTACTTCAATCAGAAATTTATAAATTCTTATCTCAGAAACAAAACCATAATGCATTGTGAAAAAAAAATGAAACCGGTGGGTCCTATTAATTCTACATTAGATTTTTAAAAACTCTTCAACTACAAAGCGAAACAGAATACAAAATAAAAATTTAGATATTCCTAAAATTCAAATTAAACTCAAAAATTTCAAATAATTGAATTAAAGGAAAGAAAAATAGTAATAAAATGTGCAAACCTAGAATAATAATGTCTTACATTTATAATAAATCTTGAATATTAAAAATAATATTTGGGATGCGATTTGAAAACGTAAAAATTTTATCAGAAAAATTGTTTTAAGGAAATTTTCAGTTGCAAACGAAAATACCAGGATGAAATCTAAGAATTTTACAATAGTTGAGAGAACCGATCTCGATGAGATTTTAATGAAAATGAGATGAGATTAATTGAAAAATATACAATGCTACTAATTTTTACAGTAAGATTAGAATATAAATATCATTATACGAAAACAAATTTAGTATTAAAAATTATCAATACCTAATTTGAAAAAAAACTATATTTGTTTGTTTATTGGATTTTGCTGATACCAGAACCATGTTTGGCTATAAATAAAGCATTAGACTAACTCAGGAAAAGAAGCAACGAGATAAATTTTAGTATAGAACTTCTTCTAAATTTGTGTGTGTGTGTGTGTGTGTGTGTGTGTGTGTGTGTGTGTGTGTGTGCTTGGTGCTATAATTATAGAGTAGGGCATTATTTCCAATTTTTCAATAATGAAATAATGTTATTAGTACGCTTGCGTGAGTTTTAAAATATAGAGGTAGAGAGCGTTGAATTCTATTTCATTAATTAACAATGATTTTCATTTTATAAAAGACATGCCACCATTTTGCTTAGAAGCAATAATTCTTTGTACAGACCTACTGTCAAATTTGAGTTTTGTGATATGGGGCCCTTTCAGACCAGTATATAATTATCTTTTTTTATTTTAAAAAAAATCATTATTAGGAGCTGCAACCATGCAACTGATTTCATTCTATTCCGAAATATATCGGAATAGATTTTATACCGAAAATATATCGGAATAGATTTCATTCTATTCCGATATATTTTCATTCTTTAGGATTAAAAAAACACCCTAAAGCTTGATATAATATAGGGAACATCTTCACAATCAAGATTTTAATAATGCCCTAAAGGTCATCTCGTTAGTTAAATTAAATGCCTAACTTCTGGCTGGGATTAAGTATCTCGGAAATTAGATGCGTCGGTGCCTGATCGCCGATATGAGTCAGGGATACTTCATCCTTGGATGCAATTTCATGTAAATGAGATCATGCCGCGTTAAGACACGGATGCTGTCGAATGTAATTTCTGTTTACGTTCGCAGACAAGGCGATAAGAGAAAGCTGAGAACCGAACGCCTGCAGCTCATTTATTTAGTTTGCGTAAGTGAGATGTATTAATAAACTCTCTCTCGGCCTTCCGCATGCTATATATACCGTCGAGAAAGCGCAGATGTTTTAACTAATATTTATGTCTAATTTCATGGCTCAACTTTTATTGAAGAGAGGTTTAAATTTAGGATGAAAATTGAATATACAGGTGTAATGATATCTCAAAATCTAAATTAAAATCTAATTAATTTCCCAATTTTTGTCTGATTTAGCCCATATTAACTTCATTCTAAAATGTTCTCTTATTTCCTTACCCAGTTCCACCTTTTTTATTTAATGCTTCATGAGCTCTGTAAAAATGAATAAATCGGCACTTTCACAAGATCCAAGAGAAGGGATAAAAATCTGTCATTCTAAGCAAATTCTTTTCAAAGTTACCTACATTCCACATACCTAAAACGGCAGGTTTAAAGAAATCCCTATCAGAATCTCATAGTATATAATCATTGGGGAAAAGTATTTCTGCCTCTTTCGCTCTTCTGCTCTTGTGTTGTGCTGTAGATTGACTTACCTCGTCGTTTCTTGCTTGTGCATAAATTATTCATCCCGGTATGGGATGAAACGAAGTTTAAAAAATTCAAAAGTGTCTTCTCTCTTAGGCTACGAGGCTACTCAACACACACACACACACACACGAAATTTTAAAAGCGACTTATTACTATGGAATTAAATACTGTTTACTGTTACTGTTTTATCTGATCAATTAATGTTATATTTTGAAGCTATTATAGATTATTTTAGCTCAAATTTAGCAATAAATTTTTAACTGCGTCCAAGTGGCTAAGGAAACACCTGACCTAATTTTTCAACTTCCTTACCACACCAATGGAATGGCGTTTGACCCACGACTTCAGATTTAGTGCTCACCAGGGTCCACATACAGGCAGATCTTCAATTAAAATTGTTTCAAAATTTATTCTCCTCCCCCATGCTCAGAATCGGTTATTAAGCTATTACATAAATTTTTTATAAACAACAAATTCCTCGCTATTTGTTATTCATAGAAATATAGACATTATGGTAAGAAATATGATATTAATAACATATTTTCTCCATCAATGTATAGAACTAATTCAGCTTTATAACAGAATTTTAAGGATTTCGACCTAGCATTTGACAGCATTGGCAAAGTTTTCCCTAAGAAATGCTTGGACTTCAATATTGGACTTCTTGAAAAACTGGCGGCATTATTAGGAATTGAAATTGTGGAAGTCGAGCACAGGTGATTGTAAATAGCACAGCATCAGAGGCACTTGATATCAAAACTGGAGTAGAGCAGGGATGTGCACTATCTGATAATGCTTTTCATAATTGTAATTCAATACACTCCCGAGTATTCAACCTAATTTGGCAGGAGGACAGACAAGATAATAAAAACGGCCGATAGACCGGAGTTCTATGAATTCGTTTTTTTGCCTACTAATACCAGAAGACAAAGTTTTTATATCAAAACTCACCGTTATGATTTTCTTACTTCTTATTGAGCACTAAGCACTCCATTTCTCAATGTGAAAGCAGCTGTCCCTTGTTGAATCATAGAAGTAGCTTATTAGTAACGTGTCGAGTAAAAATGGAAGGCTCTGTATTGATAGTTTATATAGTGAACTGTACGCACTGAATTTATGAGAGAAAAAATAAGTTAAAGGATATAAATTTTTCATATTTTAACATAAATTCTGTAATTCTCAGCTTACATGCAGGAAACATAAACAAAATATTAACGTAATCATAAGCCTAATTCTTAAGATAATTGACTCAAACTGATCTTAATTTTCACTGATAACTGATTACACAGATAGGAAAAAGGCAACCCTAAAATAAGAGTCAAAACATACAGTTTTTAGGTTTTGAAAAAGTTCTCAATAGATGACTTAATAGACGCCTTGCTTTCCTCATTTAATTACGATAAAAGAGAACTAAGCTGGATAATACGGGGCCGGTTAGTAGCGAACTGGATACTCGGGAATGTACTGCATACTGGATGATGAGACAAACATTAGATCAATAAATATTGTCTTCGAATTTTGCTGATATGAAGAAAAAGGCAGCGTGACAGGTGAATATGGCTAAATAAATAGAAAACAAAATAAATAATGTAATAAATAAGATTGTTTTTCATATCTTGGATATAAAATAAAATGGAGGAGGAGTCACATTTGAGAGATAAAAATTAAAATTATTATTTGTTCAGAACAATACATAGATTCTGGGGAGCTTCAAATACAGACAGTTGCAGATGTTAAACGAAACAAAACAAAAACAACAAAAAATGTCCTTCAATACGTTAGCGATACCTACTAAATCACAAGAACAGAACTAATTTCCTCAGAAGGATTCTTAAAATCTATTGGCCAAATAAAATTCCAAATACTGGATTTCATAATAAAGCCTCTTCTAAACCTATTGCGGAGAAAATGGGGGGGGGGAGAGAAAACGGCCCTGGACATGGATTAGACATGTTATGATGCCGAATGACAATACAAGAATTGTGTTGATATGGGCACTGGATGCCAAGGGAATAGTTTATAGAAGGAAGAAATTATTTTAAATGACTAAATTGGGGATGCAAAGTTGAGCCAATGGAAGAGGCGGGTGGGGAGTCAAAAGTCAGCATTGAACCGGGTTGAATAGCGCACAGTTAAGGCGCTGTGTGAAGAGAAATGATAGCACGCTTTTCAGTTATATCTAGTTTCCAAGAACATTTCAAATCTCTGTAGTGATTTTAATGGAATGCATTATTTCAGTTAACAAATTCCAACAGCAATAAGTAACTAGAACTGATTTCAAGAATTATTGATCAGTTTATCATATTATCACTAAAACAAATGTATCGAACAAGATTTTCCTACAAAAAAATCACTTTTGCATTTAGAATGCAATCATTACAAATACATTTGTTTAAAATTCTTTTTAAAAAAACTGCAGATAATTTTTTATATAAAGGGAATTTATTCTTCTAAATGATTTAAAAATACCCTTACATTCTTCTATCGATTGTTTTTTAACTAATTAAACCTTCGAAGATCTAAATATTTATTCTAAGCTCCCATCTGATCTTCCTCTTTTTTGTTATGAAAACAGTCGAATTTTAAATTGTAAATAAAGAGAATGTCTTTTCAATATTTTATTTCACGTGAAATTTAATACTTAGAGGGAAAAAACGAGCCGTTTTCATTATAAGACAATATAAAAATACATGCTTCTTAAAATATTGTTAATAGCATAACAAATTTGTAATGCGATAACCTTCAAAATCATAACCACTAATCAGTACCCTAAAAAAAGAAAATTCTGAACAAGATCACTCCAAAATTAGCGTGGGTCATGTTGGCCTATTAACAAGTCTTGGTTTCGTTGCCGGGGGGCTCAATTCCGAAACCCAATTTCAGTGAAGATTCGCCGCGCTCGCGTGCTTAGCGCTTGTTAGAACTTCGTGAGCCAAACGCCCTCGTCATCTGACTGGGTCGTCCAAAAATAGTTCAGTGCTGCTTCCAAACGGAGCCTAATATAACTAAGCTAAATAAAAATTAACATAATACAGATTCAATAATTACAGTAAAATTATTGTCATTTATATAAAGTTTTAAAAAAATACTGTACGCTTGTTTAACTTGAAAATCCAAAAAGTATATATTTTTTACTTACAAAAATATTTGAAATAAATCCAGTGCCATTATTTTCAACTATCAGGTTAGAAAAATAATTTTTAAAGAGTATAAACCAATATTTTTAAAAATCCTCCAAAATCATGAAAAATTATTTATACATGGATGTTTCAGAAACTATATATACAAATACAAATTAATTTATTTTGAACTGAACATAAAGGAAGGAAATCATCGATCATAGTTTTTAAAACATAACACTCCCTATACATAAATTCAGTTTCAACAAATATATGTTGTTTGTAAATATTACAGATAAAATTTTCGTATGAATGCAATAAAATGAATTTTGTATATGCATACCGAAATTTAGAAACAAAGAAAGAAAAAAAAGATTTTCCAGCAAAATGAAAAATGTGTGATTTCTTATCAGAGTATCTCAAATTAATTATATTTTCAAATATTCATTTAGGAGCTTTCGAATTTTGAAATTTATATATAAATAAATCTGGGGGAAAATATCTTCTATTTTATGAAGCACCCTCATTCATTTATTTATTTTGACCGCACAAAACACCTAGTTCCCTTGAAAAATTTAAATATCAATATGGTTTAAATTAAGGCTTTCATAAACTTAGATATAAGAAATATTTGTCCTTTCTAGTCGAAAATGAAAAGATTTTTTTTTTTCAGTTAACGTTTTTATAGAGCACAGGAGGTTACCAGTTCGTCAGTTTGAAATGATTGAAATAATTAGAAGAAGCACATTCTTCTGTAAGAAAAAATCACAGAAGCTGGAAAGACAGAAAGGAAACGCAGTAAAAGATTAGTTCAGCTCATTTTCCTATAAAATCATAAACTATTCAGAACGTTCACATTACACAGGTTCAAAAAAAAAAATGCTGCGTCTCTATTGTAAGAGATTTTGTTTTTCTTTAGAATTTTGGAATTGTGAAATCTCAGTCTTTTTCACTCATTGTATAAAATAAGCCCCAGCCGGCATGTTCACTTAGAAACATCAATATGTATCCCCCCCTCCCTTCTCACGTTTCTTTTAATGGCATTTGAACTTTAAAAGACAGCTCAGCATTGAGTCAAATGATTACAGAGCCAGTGCGACAACGTTCTATGACCTCTAAATATTTAAATATGGTTCATAAAAAAATTTGAAATAAATAATTATTAAAAAGATTTATTATTATTATTATTATTATTATTATTTACTTTGTAGTTCAAACCCATGATACCGTCAATGCTGCATCAAAACCTATGACTGGATTCAAACAGTCTTGTAGACGTCCAATTTTTTCATGTCATTACCAAATGCCCTTTTCCATCCTAGTTCTTTGATTAAAATGTTGTATGTTTTTCTGATTGTGCTCTTTGACATACAACATTTTAACAATATCCTCATTATATATATCATTTTAGTCAAAAGAGTAAGAGAGATTTGGCTTTTATGAATTTCTGTAAAGCTAGAAATGCACTAAATAGCGTGGATAAAAGCTCAAATTAAAAACATTATATCCAAAAATCATTGTAAAAATTTTTTAATACTGGACAGAAAATGTAAAGGCGACAGCAGATCTCAAGCGTTGACAAAATGAAAACTACTGTCAATAGTAAAAGCGACAAAAATTCGTCGTTTCAAATTTTTGTAGACTTCTGTGCTGGTCTGTCAATTCGTACGAGAAATGAAACTTTTGGATTCCCGTCATTGCATCCGTAACTTCAATAAATGAAATAGAACCAAATAGAGAAAGTGATACCAATCACAATTTCACACCATATAGAAAAACATGTATCCCAAGCAGACATTTCATACCAAAAAGTTTTTCTTTAGATCAAAACAGAAAAATACTAAACTAAATTATTTGAAAAAATTATTTTAAACCACTACCTATACAGAGTATGCATAAATTCTATGAGCAATATCTAGAGGTTTTTATAATATATCAAAAGAAACAAAAATCATAAAAAGTAAGGTATTGAAAATGACGTTTAATTGGTGAGAATTGTAAGCGTGCGCAATTGCACATCTTCAAGTGCAAGCGGAAATAATATTAAAGATTCAGTTTAAGAAAAATGGCTAAAGTTAATTTTAAAATTATTAAAAAATAGTTGTAAAGATATTTAAGGCAATATGAATGGAAATCGAGTCATTAGAACAACGGAATTTGCGCAAGAACTAAAAGTGTTAGCCAATTTGTTAATAACTAATAACTTACAAATTTTAATTTATAATAATTTCTTTTGTAGTAAAGTAATTTTTGAATAATTAATTGATATATGCGGTTAATAATGTAAACATGATAGAAAAAGAATCGGATTTCACAATCAGATGGTAACAAAGTAAAAAGTGAAAAGGATAAAAAAATTATAAATTAAAATCTATGGATGTAAAATAATTGGTTTGTGTAATCCGCATTTAATTTAAGAACAGGGAATTATAGAAATTTTTCTACGGAAAAATATTTTAATGTATATAACTCAGAATTGAATGTTTACAAAAAAACATTTTACAAAAAAAAAACGACAGAAAGAAAGAAAAGAATTTAAGAACGTTTTCAGTAATAGTAGATTAAAAATCGAACTAACGATCAGAAATGAATAATTGTTTATGGATGCCATCTCAACATAAATTCCCAATTTTAGTTATTAAAGCCATAGTTCAATGAAAACAACATATCGAGAGGAACCTGAACTTCTTAGGATGTGTTAAATTATTATTAAGTTTCATATTCTTCACTGACAGTAAATGTAAAAGCTTAAAATTTAGTTTTGCACGTGAATTGCGTCTAACATTATGTTATAAATGATATCCTAGAAGCTACAAATTATACTAAAAAACACACACGCTCACATTCTACAAAAATTCACACGTACACATTCTACAAACATACACACAACACATTCTGAAAATACACACACAACACATTCTGAAAACACACACATACATATTCTGAAAACACACACACACGACACATTCTACAAACACACTCAACGAAAACTTTGCGATTCCATACTCAGCATTCCAGCTACATTTCAGATCATTTACTAGGATATTATGATGCCGCAGAAATTCCCGGGAGAATCCATATTGATTGATGATGTAGATTGTTAGCAGATGTTGAATATTTGATTAGAGCATCGCATTTTATATAAATTGAAAATCAAATCAAAGCCACTGAAAGAATGAAGCTTAAACTGCAAACATTTGGATATGTGGATTTAATCAGTGATGAAAAAGCAGACCATATAAATAATTCTTCTTCATCATAAACTGAGTGTTACAAACTGAGAAATCAGAATATTCTGAATGTATTTCAATTCAACGCAATAATGATAGAGGCATAAATTCTAAATGCTAAATCGATTCAAAATTTTCTAGACTGAAAAAGAAATTTCCTTCTCGACAAATGCAGAAAAATAAATCTGTCAAAGCTTTTGTTGTCTAAAATCTATTCGAAACTACTGAATAAAACATACATGTTAAAATGTGACATTATTCAGTTTTCTATAAAATAAACAAGAGTCGGTGCAGAAAGTGAAAATTATAATGAAATATTGTCAAGTTTCAAGTAAAGAAAATATATTTAAAAGAAATTGCTATAATTTTTTATGCATTTTGATGATCACAGACTGCTATATAATATGTTACCCCCAATGTATAGATAAATACTACTAAATTTCCTTTTCCCCGACGTCACTACTACTTTGATGAGAAAATTTGGAAACTTATTCAAAGAACAGGGCTTCTTTTTTTTTAATTATGAGTTTAAGGATTTTATTATGATCAGCTATTAAAAAAAAATCATCTAATGGAAGCAGCTTTAAAAAATTAAAAAGATACAAAATTCAGATTTATCTTCAGCTTTGAAAATTTCGGAAAAAAGCAAAAAGCTTAAATAGCTTAGTTTTCACCTTCAAAATTATGCTTCTTTTTAAAATACCAAAGCCAATTAAAAGATTCAGCGAGTCATTTTCTTACTATACTTTTTTATCATTTCAAAATGTCGTTGGAATTTTATGAACGGCAATCAGTTTTAATTTAAAACTTAAGAAATAAGCCTACAGAATGGGAAATTAACTGACAGGTGAAAAATGAAATTAAACCAAAAGGAAAGTTCAACGAAGGAAAAATTATCATAAAACGCGTGCAGCCTCTCTGAAAGATAACTAAACAGCAGCAGGGCATAACTCTGGCTGAAAAAATGCTTGATTGTCTGCTCCATTGATGCACACGTTTCTTCAGATCCATTCAGATTTTTTTTTAATTTTAAATTAGCTCCATTGTCTAAGAATTTGATGACATATATTGGGCTGTTATTCCAGACAATAGAATACAAAATATTATATACCATTAAATCGCATAAATTAAAATAAATATCTCTAAACCTAACTTTTATTCACTTCTTTCAGAAAAATAAGACGCATTTTAGTTTCTAAAAAATCATTAAATGGAAGAAAATAATGACAAAAATTCACTAACTCGCTTCTCAACTTTATATTATTCTAATACAAAAAATTTGGAAGAAATATGCTTAATGGGAAGCAAGAAACTCTCCTTTTCCCTAAGACAGAAAACAAATGGAACATTTTCGTTTAGAACTCGTTTCTCAAATTTTGATAACAAACCTCTAATTTATTGGTCAAAAGCAGGATGAGTTGCGGAACGAAGGGGATGAAATGAAATAGAAATCGAAATCCTTTTGTTTACCTTCCCCCCTGCTTAGGAAAAGAACTCGCCCAGTGACCTTGCTCGGGCAACGCCACCCCCGGGCTTACCATTCATACCCAACTCACATCCGAGATAAAATAAAAAGAAACACTTTCTTAACTTTCAGTTTGTAAACTTTGGAGACGAGAAAAAGGGGAAGGGAGGATTATTCGAGTGTTTGATTATTGTTTCTTTTTATTCTTAGAATTTGTAAAGGGAAATTCGAAAGGTCACAGACTTTCACGACTTCGCATAATAATAATAATAATAAAAGGAAACAAAAGGGCCAACGATTTCGAACAAAAACAAAAGAACTTCCTGTGACAGTTTTTCGAGCTGCGTTGAATTATTAAATGCTTATTACTCGGAGCATTATTTTTTTAAATTCAGCATGAGGAATTACTTGCATTTATCCTCACTACAGGACGGGACAGTAGCGAGCTCAAAATAAATGTTTCGTTTGGCCCCGAAAACGCCAGCGGGATGGATCAATACGACTCGTTTCCCGCGATTTTAGATATTAAATAAATTATCCAGAGCCCTGTTCTTTGGTTACTAAAGCACATCCTTTTTATTTGAATAAAGGAATTTTTTTAGGGCTTTGTTAAAATAAATAAAAATTTTAAAAACTAATTACTTCTGGCGCTTGAAATAGTTAGTTAAATGATATAGTTGAAAAAACACAAATATGTAGAAGAATTGAATATGTAAAGTGTAAAACAGAAAGAAAGAGATAGAAAAAAAATTATCAGCATCTCATATTGATTTAAAAAGCAATATTGAAAACGAAATTAAAAATCATCCGCTTAGGAGCAAAATACAAAACTGGAACAGCTTGAGCTTCATGGACAAACTTTTCCAGGGAACAGACTACTTTTTTTTTAATTTGTTGTGGTCCACACAGTTGTTATACGTCTACAATATTTATTATAATTTAGTAATAAATACGGATTATGTGTTTACTTACATATCTACAAGCTAATAGCACTAGCAAGTTAAAAGCATTATATTAATATCAAATGATGCATTTAATATCAAATAATTCAAAATACATTTTAAAAACTGTTTTCATTGAAAGTTAGTTCTCGTAGTTATAGTTAGTAGAAGATTTAATCTGCAATCTGTCCTCTAATTTTGAATATCTCGGTATGTAATTACTAACTGCTAATATTGCACTGAATTCTAAGTGGACGTCTATGAGAAGGGAACGATCTGCTGTGTTAATCATATTCGTCGTTGAAAATGCAAATTCACAGAGGTAGGTAGAACCAAAGAACGATGTTAAATGATACGTCACTATTTAAAATTAGGATACTTTACTTCGTCCAATAGATTCCAAAAGTTATTCTTAGGTTCTGTACAAGGTGCTTTTCAAATTACGTCATTTTGAAGGAGAAAATTTTTATTATCCTCCAAAGATAAAGAGAATATAATTTTCCATAAATACGCTCTTTAAGCCTTGGTAAAGGCGGCCACCCCGAAATGTTTTGGTGGTATCACGGAAGACTTAATGCCCATCTCTAAACTTGTATATCTAAAGGAATTGTTGAAATTACGTATGAGGCACAATCCATCAAAAATGTAACCAGACATTTCTTATTTTTCATAAATCTATAAAAGCTAAATTCAAAGAAAATATATCATTCAACTTGAAGGTAAGTACAATGCATTTACAGAAGAAGCTGTCTACATATATAAATTTGTATAATCCTCAGATTTATTTTTAATGATAAGTAATCTCCGAAAATAAAATTTTAGGCAAACTGGTTCAAAAGAACTGGAAATATATTTTACAGGATCTTTTTCAATATACGTAAACATAGGAAATCGTCATTGTACTACTACTTCCTCTCATACAGCTTTTCTTTTCAGTCACTAATAAAGTGACTTGGCTCTAAGGAAAACTAATGATTTTTTTCCACAGTTGGGAGCGATGAAACATAATTTAGTCAGAATTCGAAATTTCCATTTTATATGCAAAATTAGTTGTAAAGAAATAAGCAGATAGTACTTAAACAGTATTCTCAAATTATATCATTAACTCTAATCAAACATTCTGAATGAATTAAGCAATAAATATTAATAAAGCAAGTTTAAACATAAACGTTTTTTGAAACGGATAAAAAAAGAGAAAGGGATTCTAATTTCCCGAAATATTTCTTTATAAATGATACATAAATAACATGAGGTGGTTGGTTTGATGCGCAAAATATTGATGTGCAAGTTTCCATCAAACTCTATTTTAAGTTATTTTTTAGAATTTATTTTATATAATCTCTTTTTATCGGAAAGAATATTGAATAAGAGTAAATTAGTTACCAAATTATTACCAATTTATTTACCAAAACTTTGGTTATTGTTACATTTTTTAAAAAAATATTTTGTCAAAGTATACTTTAATATTCTATTCAATAATATTTTATTTATTCTTACATTTAACATCGTATAAATTCACACTAAAAACAGAATTTTGATTCTGTAATTTTTTCAATAATCAAAGATCTCACAAATCATTTCAATATCTGCAAACGACTCCCATTAGTCCTAACAACATATCACTTAAAATTTAAACGATATAACTGCCTTGTTTTCAATTGTGTTTCAGGTGATTTTTACCCCACAAGAAAAAAAAAATTGTAAAGTAAAGATGCTTCCCAAGAAACGCAAAAATTATGCAGTTTTGAAAACTTTTGGTTTTTGCTACATCTTAAAAAATATTCGTCGGAGGTGGTTAAAATAGGAACATAATTTTTTTTAAAATTTGCTCTTTCGACTGACATAAAAGCTTTTCTGAATTTCTATTCGAAAATAATAATAATAATTTTTATATTTAAAAATTATAAAAAATATGTGTAACAAATACCTTTATATTTTAAATAACATGTAACTTTTGTCTTTGCTATTAAATATTTTAATGTAAAAAAATAATAATTGTCAGAGATTCATCAGAATCAAAATCTCTCATTTAGCATTAACTTTTGAACATTTTAGTTGCTTATAAATCATCAACCGTTTATTCAAAATTACAAAATGTTATATTTACATTATGTTAAATAAATGTCTATTATTATATATGTTGTATGTTTTTGAGAAGTTCCGATTTGGAAAATTTGAATATAGAGTTTTTTTGTTTGAAAAAATAGAGTTTGAGTAAATCTAAATATGAAGACGCCTTTTAACATGAAAAAAATATTTTATGCAATTACATAGGACATGTTTTTAGAGCAACAGGCATTTACAGTTTTATAGGGCGGTAATTAATTTCGGTATAACGCGCAATGCCTGTCACTTTTGTCGGATTTACAATGTCCAACAAATGTGTCCATGCTAAACAAAAACAAAAAATTCAAAGAAAAAAATCATGCAAGGGCGGGAACTTTTGAAACTTTCGTAATTAATTTTAAAGTAATTTTGATTCAAAATGACATGGTAGTGATCACGTAACAAATATGAGCCTGAAAACAAATAGGGACGAATAAACATCAATGGCGTCTATAGTTATTTTTAATCTCTCTCTATATATAAATAACATTAATGTACGTGGCATAGAAATATTTTATTACTTATTGTGGAATGGTAATATTCAAATGGAAACGAATCATAGTTCGAATTTCAAACTGCATCAACTCAATGAATTGAATTCGACGCTTAGCGTAGCTGATTTTGGAGCAGCAAAATATTATGAGAAATGGTTCGCCATATCATTAAAAAGTACATTCAGTCACAGCAAAAATTAATTAATTAATTAATTAAAATAAAAGAAATCAAGACATAGGCTTTAAATAGAAAGTTTAATCGAGTGCGAAAATAAATTTACCTGTCACAAAATAGGAAATAATTAATACTTGCTTACAAAAATCGATGTCTAAATCTTCCAAAACAATTATCTAACAAAAACATTTTCTTTTTATTGTCTTAAAACTAAAAAAATCATATTATTAATTATATCAATTTTTATTTCCATAGAATGTCCTCTTTAATTTTAATAACATCCAATATAATACACTATATCAAACAATGTTTTTAAGTGCTAGAATGAATTCTAACTCTTCCACAAACATTCAATCGCGTTTTGTCCAATTAACAATTTCGTCGTAGAATTTTCTTGCCGGCGTCTTGGCATAGGAGTAGCGAGCCTGTCCCCTTGTTTGGGTATCCTGGGTTTGAGTCCTGGTTCGGCCATAGTTGTTTCTCTGTGTTCTATGCATGAGGGAAGGTGAATGTGCTTCCTTGTAAAAGGGGGTTGTGCAAACGTATTTGACGCATGAAAGTAGCTAAGTCGCACTTTTGAACCCCAGTTGGCGTTTTTGAAAGAACAAGAGACGCTCCCTCAGCTTAAATCGCTGGCACATATCTGTCAACGGAAATGTAAAGTGCCATAAATCGCAAGAACATAATTTTCATTCCCGCTTTTAGTACGCAATAGATACACATTTTAATTTGTAATAAGCTAAGTTAAACTAAATCCATGCTTTTCAGTCGTATAAAAAAACAAGGTGACAAGTTGCTTTTAAATACGTTTCATAAATAAATTAACAGTTTAAAAAGTCATTTAGACGGAAAAATTGTTTATCAAAGGCGACTAGTATTTAAAAAAAAATTAGCCAATTTCAATTTTGTGTTGCGTCTTATTTTTTAAGAGCTTTAGAATCCGTTTCAACTTCTGTTTGTTAAATATCATGCTTCAATAAACTTCAGGCGAGTTAACGTTTAAATAATTCCGTCGAACATGATTTATATTTCACAGACCCTTGAACGCTTGGTAAAAGAGAGGAAATAATTATTTTTTATCTTTTTTTAAAAGAGCATAAAGAAATAAACCATCTCGGGCAATAGAGCGCTGTCAAAGTAATTTAGTAGTGTGTCATAAAGAAAGTTGATAGCCGTGCGTAGGAAATTTGGTATCGAATTCTTCATATATTATGCGCGGGTGTGTATCATGCCACGGTATTTAAATCTAAATAATACAGTATGGGTTTCCTTTCTAGCATAAAGCTCTGGTTTCCTAGTTCCTGAAAGAAGCGATTCTCGTACGCCGATGGATAACACGGATTCATTTGTCTTAAACTATTATATAAGGTATAGAGAAATATCATGGTCAATTTACTCCTTAAAGGAAGTCAAAATATTAACTGAGATTTAAAATTACATTTGGATAAATTATAAAATATTTCTTTTAAAAAAAATTCTTTTTAACAATGCAAATTTCTTATTAGAGTATATCTAAAATTATTTCATTTTTAAAAGAGAAATGAAAACCGAATTTAGGTGCACTATTAAATTTTTAAAAGAAAGAAAAAAAAAGCTTGCGCTTGCCTTATCACCTATCGTATATGAGTGGCAATAATTTAATTTTTTGCATATTTTTAAAACAAGAACGTAATGTTTTTCGAATAAATACGCATCAATATAAAGTTATTCTTTATAACTGTAAACTATTTTATTCCGGCACACACTACTTAGTGATAAAAATAAAGAACTGTTAATCAAATAAATAATAATTTGAAATTCTGTAAACAATTCGCTGAACTTGAGTTGAAAACTCTAAGGATTTTGTACACACAGCCAACTAATTAAAGCTGCCTGCAATAGTGAAACTGTCAACTCATTTCTTAAACGTTTATTTAAGAAGATTATTCAGTTGACGATTGTTCAGTCCCTTCCATCAATTAGAGCAGTTAGGATTTCTGCCAACTGGCTAATAATCTTCCTTTGTTTAGTTGATCAAATAATGATAAAAGAGAGAGAAAACGTGTGGGCGAATGGCATTAGATACGGACGGACAACTGACAGCTCGAAGTAGATTATATTTCTCAATAGAATCACTGAAATATTGGGAAACTGATAAAACAAAATTTCAACAACGTAGCAAATAAGCTAACAAAGCAGATGACATAACAACAAGACACATAAGTAAACCTGATACAGAAATCTCCCCTACAGGACATTTTCTACTAACAATGATCATTGCTCGCTAATATAAATCACGCCCAAACAGGAAGCCCTTTTTTTACGGTAGTGTGCAATTAATAGGAGTATTGATAACAATGTGATATAATTTAAAACGAAATTTACACACAAACATAAAGCACCTCAAGATTAAAGAATAATTGGTGTTTGTTTGTGAAGGACTGAAATACCAAAATTCTTGCTTAGAAGTATATAAACTACTTTTAAAAAGAATCATTTTGGTTCTAAAAAGATAAGATTACTGAAATAAAACTAACATTCTAAACATAACATTTCTAAATTGGTTAGTAATTGATATTAATTTTTAATTAGTATCAGTTTCTAATCATTTAATTTAATTTTTTTTTTGAAATATCAATAGTATATAACATCCAGCGTAGTAATATTACCAATAACTAATATCATAACATTTTCCATTCTTTCAGAGAATAACAAGAATAATAACAGTCGATTTGTAGCAATAACAATAATTGTTAATGTATTATGGGAAAATAAATACATCCAACATCACTTCTTAAGTTTATCCTGGAGTAATGTTTACTTTTAGAATAAAGTTATCTTCTTTTTTCTTTTTTTTTAAAAAAGAAAAAATATTTAGGATAAAAAAAATTAAAAAATAAGATTTAAGAAAAATTGTGATATCAAATTTCTGTTAAATTTATTTGATAATATAATCAAAAAATTAAAACCTAAACCTTTTATTTAGAAAAAACAAAAGAACCACTTTTCCATATCACGTTCTCTATAATGCCACAAAAAGCATAAACTCCATCTTGTAAATAGAGATGAGTTTGACACATATAATAATAGAATAGAAAATTTTACATATTTTCGAAAATCAAGAAAAAATTGAAATGATCTAAAAATTGTCCGACCTTTTATTTCAATTCTTAAAAAATAGAAAAATGGAGAAGCAGTATATTGGCTGTAAAATATGATGTTACCAAAAAGACATCTGACTTAAAAAGACTGAATAAAACTAAAAAAAATTTGGCATTGCTATAAAAGGCTTCAGAATCACATTTTTGGCCTTAAAAATGATGATTATACAAGATTTAGAAATCTTACTTTCATATTTGAAGTCCTTCGGGTAAATGTTTATTCTGATATGACAAAAGAAAGGGGTTCTTTGATTTATTCATATGGTATGAATATTAATATATTAAAGAAAAATATTCTTTACTTTTAGATTTTCTCAGATCTCAAAAAAAAAATAATAATAAACAAAAAATGATCATACTAAAGATTGTATCAACGAAAATATTTACATTTCGGATAAACAAGCACAAATTAGAGCCTAGATTTTGAATTTAAAAAATCATGTCTTCAATAAAATAAACATGGCTGTTAGGTAAAATGTCTAGTTCTCATATTCTACTTTGACTTTTAATACTTATTATAGTCCGAATCAAACATTAATATTTTTGCAGTTCTTCTGGAATTATTAACTGACATCGTATCAGTTGCTCTAGTAAATGAAACCCATTTCGCCAACTTTTCCTCTCTAAGGACTATCAGTTTCAGAATACATCAATTTCTAATCCAATATTGTTGTTGTTTCCAGTCCCTCGGGGATCCAGCTAGATCAGATCCATGATGCCGTGAACCCTAGCGAAGTCGAGCACCGGAAGTGAGCTTCCCATATTGTTTCCGTCTGATACAAATTTGCACCACTTTACCTTAATGTTCCTTCACAAGCAATTATTTTGATTCTAAATGTTTGAATTAGAAATACATGAGTTTCAGGTTTGCACAGGCCTGTTACTTGGTACTTTGCTGGTAAGATTATAAAGAAGAAGCTTGGATCTTCCGATATCTCATATCAAATTTCTAAATTATTTTGCATTATACTTTCAGCATCGCACATTCGTTGGCAAGTTAGTTGCACTGTTTAATTTTGGCATTTAATGTTGATCTGTAACGTAATTCAATTAAATCACAAACATTAATCTGCGACATACCTGTTATTATATAGTATGTGTAATTTGATATTTCAATCAAATGATTTGAGTAGGTATACGAAATTTTAGTTTAGATTTTATTTCATTTACACCTAGTGTTATATCTCTGACATAGAAATATAATCAGCGTTATTTCCTATAATTAAACATTTCAAATATATTTTCAATAAAACAGTTAAAATGAAATAATATAAGTAAGGCATATTTTCAAAAAATATATACCTCTATAGATGATGCATTAATAAAAACAATAAAAGAAACAAAGATTTAGAAAATTTAATTAAATTCTCTATATTGACTGTATAAATTCTTTCCATGTCCAGGCCCAACGCGCTTAAAAACATCGACTTTAAAAAACTAAAAATACAACAAATTTTTCTATGCTCTGGCCCTGTTATTTTGGCATTATATATTAAAGTCTCTTTTTTAGGGAAAACAATTTCAGATTCATTAATTGGAAAAATCGAATGGAAGAAATAGGCTTGAAATTTTATGATTAGTTTCTACATATAACGATTTATTCATTCTGATTTTTTGGAATTTTTTTCTGAATCACACTTCTTTACAGCAAAATCTATATATTTTTATTAAATTATTGAGAAATAGCAATTCAAATTGCTTTTTATATCAATTGTCTTTGTCAGTTTTCTCCGGTCAACTTATTGTAGAGCCCTTTAAAAAAGTATTTAAATGTTGCTCGTTATTTCGAAACTAATTATCGGACATTGAAACTGTAAGTGTTTCTTGCCATAGCGATATGCTTCCAGAGAATCTATTAAATATTTTTCTTGCATGGAGACATCTTCATACTTAAGTTTACACCATTTAATTTTTCTAAATAATAAGAACCGATTCCAGGCATATATCCAAATCTTCCATGTTGAATTAGCCCCAATACAGCTGATAATTTCTTTTGGGGCATTATGAATAACTTACATTTTGAATTTCAGTTACGACGGAATTTTTGAAATTAGAAATCTTAAAAAGGGCATTAAAATTATTCAATAAAAATCTGTTCATTAACAAAATTCATTTTAGTCGATATTTTATAATTAGTATAGAATGTAAGGAAGCTGCATGTATATTTTTTGAAATTAATAAATTATTATTTATACGACTAAGCCGTTTTTTAAGCCGTAACTGCAGGAATACTCCCCAATTTTTAAAATGTTTATAAAGATTATTAATGAACATTTTCACACGAAATCAAATTTTTAAATTACTGGTTATTTAGAAAGGATCCCCTAAAATATATTATCTAACTGAAAATAATTCAAAGGAACTTTAAAAGTAAAAGAAGAGTAAAAATTTAAATTGCTCTTTATAAAATCAAAAGGAAATAATTAATTTTTCTAAATTCAGATTCATTCTGAATATTCAAATTTATATTTAACTATAAAAAAAATTTCACTTAAATCCTTAATTAGTTTAATAATTATAATTAATTTAATAATTAATATTAGAACATCAGTCGCATATTTTAAAAAAAGTTATAACAGTAGTTAGCTAACTATCTTCAATATAAGATACGCAATACTTTTTTCGAAACTATAATTGTAGGGCTATTTGTAGCGTAGTTATTCGCATAAATTTTAGTTGCATTTAAAAGTTTGATTTGATTGGCGTTCCTAGAATGGATAGCAATACATCTAAAATAAAGAAGAGACGAAATAATTCATATCTCAAAACAATGCAAGATATAGACTTCACTATGAATCTTTGTAAAAGAAAAAAAAAGTTTTCTGGAAAGAAAACAAATCAAAAAACAAACAAACTTAAAACAGATATTTAATGTTCATGCTCCAAAAATTTAAACAATTGCCTAAAACGAACTCAATTCTTAGTTTTCTTTGTAAAATTAACTTGTAAGTCGCGCAAGTAATAATTGTTTAAGTTAATATAAACCAAATATACAGGAGTTACTTGAAAAGAATTTAAATTAAATAGTTTAAAAATATTCTTTTAAAAGAAAATCTTAGCTTGATTTTCATTATTCATTACGCACTGTGAAGTTTAAATTATACATAATTCATATCAAATGCCAAGACAAAAATTTGATTTACGTAGTCAAGTTATATATGCCAGTGTATGAAAAGCAGCTTTCTTCAACTGGGGACATTTTCTGGGAGAAAATTCCCAGACGTCAGAATTCTCTTAAGATTCTTCATTTTACCCACTAAATTTCTCAAAAACCTTGAAAGTTCATTTTGTTCTTAATTTCCTTTATCAAGGAAATTAATAAACAAAATACAACTTTTTTGTAAATGTTGCTATAAAATTTCCATTACAAAGCTTTAAAGATTCTTTTTTAATAAATATTACTTACTTTATAACGATACCTTTTCAAATTGAGAAAACTTTGTGTCCCTTAGAAGTTAATTGGTGCATTAAGAAAAAATCAACGACGTTTTTTTGTTTCATCTAATAAATCAAAATCACTTTTTTTAGCAGAAAAAATGTGTTAGTAATGTATAAAAAATAATTAAGCTAAAATAAAGAGCCTTTATTTCAATAGTTTTTTATCCCAAATTTAATCTACGATAATCATTAAAATATTTTACACACAGAAAGTAATCGAATCATAATTGCAGATTGTCCCTTTCTAAGATTTCTGCAAACAACAATCCTTAATCTTGCAATGACAACACGAAACCAATCATTGATAACACGAAAATTACATTCGCTTTCGAGCAAGCGCTTATCAAAATTCACTCCCAGAAGTTAAGATTTAAATAAAAGGAATGTTTTCCAACACAGTTTGAATGGCGAGTTTATACTAAATGATTCACTTTCGAGCAATTTTAACTGAAGAGTATTACAATGCGAGGCATATGACGATGAATAAATGAATCGAATTCTATGTGCATGGGCAATGTGAAGAAGATGAACACTACGGTGTGATTCTTAAACGTATTATTTCAGCTTAATGAAAGAAAGTTATTTAATTTATTCATCTATAAACATTGCAATTTCAATTATTATTAACTTATTCATTTTAATGAATGTGTATTTAATTAAAGTTGTGAATGTCCTCAAACATGATTTCCAATGTTTTAGCATAAAAAGGTCACAATATCGATCTGAGTCGTAGGGGTGGCTTTGCTAACTTGTCCAAGGTCAGTTTAAAATAGAATGAAATGTCAAAAACTATTTTCAGCGCCGAAACAATATTTAATTGTTTATTTCGTTTCTTTAAAAAGAAAAACAATTGCCCAAATACGAAAATTAATCTCTATTGACTCCTAAGCAACCGGGGTCATTTGAACAGTTTCAATCGAAAATCGATTCAAGTTAAGTTTTATTCCCCGCCTTAGGGAGGTAAGATTCTGATGAACTGAAGATGCACTTCATTAAGAAAAATAAATCATTAATTCATGAAGGGACATTTTACATTTATTGTACATTCAAGTTTTCTTTCAGCTAAGACAAAGAAATGCATACAATGAAAAACATGGAGAAAAATTACCAAAAGAAAATACTATTTACATTCTGAGTCTTTTTTTTTCTTCTAGAGAATACAAATACTTGAAACTTAACATAAGAGCACTTTAAAAAAGTTATGCATCAGAGAAGCTTAATTTCTGCTGTAATTCACCGGATTCAATCTTTAATCAATACTCTTGAGCGTATAGGACCTTCAATGATGAAATTTATCTTCCTAAGGGTAAAACTTACATTCGAAAAAAAATACTAAGGTTATTTATTTATTTATTTAATTTCGGAAAATGATTTTGTTTTCATAGAATGCAAAAAAAATCATCCGTTAAAATAAAAGAATATTTGAGCCTAGGCATTTAAACGATTTTCCTCCCTCAAATTTATTTCGTGTTTACTTCGGTAGGAGTGTAAAATGATCTTTTTAACTCACGTGCCTCAAGAGATGTTTCTTGTCAACAATGGTTTTGAAGAATCAACGAGGAAGTGGTTTCCTGATTCGCCTTCAATTTCACCTCCAGTTGTACTCAAAAACAGATTAAATCTATTTTAATGTGTCACTTTCATTCCCATTTCACCCATTAATAGACAGATAAGAAAAATGACTCAAGAAAACTGAATTTTCTTGAATCATTTTCAGGTCATTTTAAAACATGAGACCTGCACATCGAGAGATAGTTCTCTTCGATATCGACCTAATGTTCAAAAACAAAAATGAAGGAATAATAGAAAGAAAGTCTTTTTATAAAACATTTGCATTTATATGCGTCACTAAAGTTGCTTTTATAAAATTTAATTTTTTTTTAAGTAAAAGTAAAAATAATTTTAAAAGCAATAAGAATCTAAGCAACTAGAAACTTCTAGCTATTAATTTAACTAATCCACTAATATATAAAATTTATTTTATCCAAGTTTAACCGTTGAAAGTCGTGGGAAAGATCGGATTATGATAGTAAATATAAAATAGATTGGTGAATTCTAAGCGTCTAAATAAAAAACTTTTTTTTTTGTCCTTCGGAATATAAATCGGAGACGTATTTGTCCTTCACCCATAAAGTGATCATTTCCGGTACCTTTGCGCCATTATCAGCAATTGTCACTAAATTAAAAATGAGCACTATCTCATTACTCATTTTACTTTTTATCATACAAACAGCAGAAAATATATTTTTTCAACCAATATTCAAAGTTAGTTTAAAAAATATTCTCTATAAAAGTCTTTCCAAATAACCGTTGGTACGTAAATAGAATATAAATGGTCAAATAATATATTTGGAAAAACAATTAATTATCAAATTCTTACCTGTTGCCAGGTTAATGCTTGGTATTGTGTCGCCGAGGTGACAGCAACGGCCGTGTGTAAAATCGGTAGCAGCACTCCCACGCATACCGCGACCCGAGTTTT
Source organism: Argiope argentata (assembly GCA_026289955.1). NCBI lineage: Eukaryota > Metazoa > Arthropoda > Arachnida > Araneae > Araneidae > Argiope > Argiope argentata. The sequence goes on from JAOUZG010047196.1 coordinate 2,521,072, forward strand.
CAGGGGCAATAAGCTATACGATACGAACAAGACAAAGAGAACTTCCCACACGCCATGCACCGCTGCATGTTCCTGACCCCACGATGAAGCCCCCCAAGTATTACTATCTGTCACGCTCAAGGGCAAGCCTACTAGGCAAAGGCCTGAGCACAAAATCAAAGCAGTATAGCAAATCGCCGGTAAGTGGGCATCTTTTGCATGACCTGTCAGCAGTAAGCCCAAGGCTGCTGCAAAAGATGTACAAACAAACAAATAATAAAGAGCTGCACCACTTAATAATCTCACGTAGGCCACGTGCAAGGCCACTAGGCTTGCGGTCAGCGAGGCTACGAGAGCCAAAACACTGGACGTCGATGTCTGCTGTAACTTTACAGTATAGCGCCGGTAGAGCTGCTCTAACTCGCCATTCTCGAAATTGTGGCGGTTCAGAAGTCGGGAAAAGACAACTTTCCGGTGGCTGTTCATCGCTTTTACCGAATGGTCCATCGCTTTCCCCGCGACTGGTAAGGCGAAATTCGCCTCGTCTCTTTCCGAACGTTTGGCGGCAGAGTTTCGCGCCAAGGCGATCTTTCGTTCTGCGGCACTCGCCTATCTTTCATAGACTCAAGTCGGAGTTAATAACCTAAAGATTGGCGGAGGTTCAATATCTTTGGCTGGAGAGAGTGACACCGGAAAGACACTCTTTCTACCGCTCCTACTGATTTCTTTTCTTTTCTTTCTTTTTTTTCGGTTATTTCTGTTTATGATAAATTTTCTGTAAAGCGGCTTTAGAAAAAACAGACGATCTCCTTGCGCACGTAAGGAAAACTCTGTGTCGAACATAACTTTTAATACAGCTCACACTTAAGTAATTAAGAAACATTTAGTGTCTTTTTTTTTGTTTCTGTTAAAGAAAAACATTTAAGTTTTCGTTTAAATATTTTGGTATTTTTAGACAAACAATAGCTACTCTTTTTCTAATTATAATTAAATCTATAGCTAAAAAAACTTTAAATGAATCCCTATTATGCTATGTATAACATCGTTTTTCACATGCATAATTATTAAAGACATCTTAATTATTACATAAATTTGTTTTGCATACAAATTAATGTTAGACCAAGTTCGTTTGAAATTCTTGAATTGAGTTATAAATTATTAATGTATACCAAATAGTTTTCTTTGGAAATGAAAATATAGTTAATTGAGAATGGAATTTTCATTTTTTTTTTCTTTTTCATTATTTTGAGAAAACTTCATTATATATATTCAAGAATTTCAAACGAACTTGGTCTAACATTAATTTGGATGCAAAACAACTGAATAT